>JASCZW010002681.1:0-90249 GCA_034211315.2 Aedes japonicus
CCAATTGGTTAGCTGTGTTTGCTTGTATCTGCTATAGAAATCTAAGCCTTGATGTTTTACTAAGGCTAGGTATGAAAAATATGTTGAAATTTGAATTTCCACTATTTTGTGAATATTTTTAGTACGTATGATTCAATTTTCAAATCATGTGCACAAATCTATCAATTTGTGTTCAGACTATCAATCGGTGAGCTTAGTTTGGTTGTACGTTCTATAGAAATCTAAGCCTCGATGTTTTACTAAGACTAGGTATGCTAAATTTGATTAATCGGGTTATTAAAATTAATTTGGAAATTGTAGAAAAACTATTTCTCTTCATTTCTTATTTTTATGCCACTTTTTCATTGATTTCGGGCATTCGTGCTTACAAATTTCATCAAATTAACGATTTGAGCCGATTTCCCCCCCCGGGGCAGATTTCTGTAGTTAGCCTTAGAACTTGTACCGGGAGCAGTTGTATGCAAGCTGTATGGAGGAAAAGTAATTATCCTAAAACAATATGAAAATGTGAAATAGTCAATAGTTTTGATACATTTTCCGAATGGAAATTTTATTTTCTTTCGATTGTAATCATTAGTTTTTCTCTATAATGTACCAAAATCTTAGCCTTGATCGATTTGTAGTTAGCCTCAGTCGAACCTTACAACAGCATACAAGTTTCTGAGGCTAAATCGCGGCTAACTACAAACCGCTCTCTCTGCTCACATTGTCGATTGTAGTTCGTTTCATTTGGATTGGGCATACTACATTACTTCGTTTATACATTTATCACCTAGGTCTTTCCCGAGTGTTCCGGTCCGTATTAACTTCTGTATTATTTGTAACATTGATTTTTTTAAGGGCGGCTTGTTGGGCCTCGCCGGAGGACCGTTGTGCACAACACTGTTGAGAGTCTCACGCTGCCACAAGGCCTATGATCAGCCGCTCCTAACAGAGAACAGACGCTGTTTTGAGCCATCCCTAACATGGAGAACAGACGCTCAGATAGACTGCACCCTTTGGAGAGGGCAGCCCGCCTTCCCTGTCAGCATATGGCCAAGATCCCACCGGGGTTGGTTACCCGACCTTTCCTATGGTTACTCATACCCCAGTCGGCACCACGAAGAGGTAGGGATAGGAGTTACTGGACAAGAGGCTAAGGATCGCAGTAGGATCTATTTCATACCTCCAGGTACTCGAAGTACCAATGGTACGCATTGTTCAGTCATTTACCAACCAAATGATTGCATAGCAAGTTCATTTTGCGTCAATAATGTTGAAACCTAGTTGCACCTTTAAAGCCACTCTCTGTTCTTCGATTAGAGATGCAAGCGGCTCTTTTCGGAGCTAAATTTGCGCAATCTGTAAAATAAAACCACTTATTGCGTATCAGTCATCGATATTTTTTATTTTTTTGAGTTATTAGAGCACTGTTTTTAGTTGGTTACAATCTGATCAACGTAAACACCAACAGTACCCAGTATTTTGTGTAGCACAAATTATCGACACTACAACAACGAGTGAATGGTGAAATGTAAAAAATATCCAATGTCTCAGATTTTCTGTCCAGAGAATAACTTCAACGAGCAGAAGTACTTTGTACATACTGGCGCACTTCGAAGGATTCCAGATGAGATGGTTTTGATGTAGAGCAACCAAAAACTTCCGTCGGATGAACAGTGTTTATACGGATCACCACTTCGACTGGATTTCGGACTGTACACAAAAAATTCACTTCACCGGATTCAACATTAAGCCCCGATTTATTGTTAGTGAAGTACAGATAATTGCACATCTGTCTACACTCGTGTTTTATCGATAACTGATTTGCTGCTATCAGTTGCTCAGAACTTATACCTATACAAAGGCAGAGGCTCTTCTCATAACGAGAGAATCTTGAGAGAAATCTGATCGTTAGAGTAGATATAATACAAATTCGTGTGGAACGTGTTTGATGTTTGGGGTGGTTCTATTCTTGATCCAACATACCGCCCGCCTTGGAATCTTCACTGATTACAACTTAATCTACACACTTCTTTTTGACAATACGGTGTCGAATGTACGACGTCGTTGACGTGGGACTTCTTCATCTCCTTTGATGCTACTATACTGCTACTACTGCTTCTGCTGATGACGACTGCTACCGTTCTACTGCTGCCGGAGCTTGGCATCGTATGCCTTCGATCTTCGACTTCTTCGACTGGCTGACTTGAGGCCGGACACGGGTGTGTCCACGGATTGACGACGGAAAACTCATCTGAAAAATGAGAGGGTGCTTTTTCAACTATATAACCAAATTATACAACGACTTGCCTGGAACGGAGGCCTCCTGGCCTCCGCGGACACCGACGCACCGACGATGATTTCTTGTCGCTCTGATGGAATGATGGATGGCCCAAATGTAGGACGGTGAACTATTTTCTCGAACCGAGTTGCCGAGGCTCCAGCGGGATCGCATGGTGGATTGAGGTGCCATGGATACCCCTTATCCATCAACGTAGGGCTGAAGAATATCAATTTGACGGAAAGAAAATGCGACAAGGTCAGGAACGGTTCGAAATGACAGACAGGTACGCCACCGTGGACTTCACTCATGCAGGACAGGACAGATTGCCGATCACCAATGATGGATCAGCGAATGATGGACGGACGGACTGAGTTTATTGGCCTTAAGGGTTTCTAGGATCTCCGGAATCGGGACATGATGTTGACAGTAGCTAATGTTAGTCGCACCGAGGCACGAACAGAGTACAGTTTAGGTTTGCTCGAGAGCAAAGGAATCGAAGTTGTCACGTATCGGCAGGATGCAAATTTTGGAAATTGCCCTCCGGTACTGACTGTCTTGCGTCTTAACAGTTACCACGCGAATGTTTCCATCTGATCCAGCATGGATGTCAATGACACGTCCTAGTTTCCATTTTAGAGGTGGAAGATTGTCTTCTTTAATAGAACTAAAGTGCCAATAGCGATATTGTCACGCTTGCGGGTCCATTTCGTTCTATTATGGAGATCGGACAGGTACTGGATAGACCACTTCTTCCAGATTTGTTGCACGTAGTCCTGCACACGTTGCCACATCGATAGCCGATTTTGCGGGATGTCTTCCAATGAGGGTTCTGCTATCGCTGTTAATGGTCGCTGGACAAGAAAGTGTCCGGGAGTTAACGCTTCAAAATCCAACGGATCGCTACTAATCGGAGTTAGCGGTCGGGAATTCAGGACAGCTTCTATTTGCGGCAACACTGTACACATTTCGTCGTGCTGAAGCACCTTGTCACCAATAGTGCGTTTAAAATGCCCTTTGAATGACTTCACCGCAGCTTCCCATAAGCCGCCGAAGTTAGGAGATCTTGCTGGAATGAAGCGGAACTCTATTCCTTCTTCTACTGCTCCACGTGTAACGGACTTCGCAGAACCCTTGATCCAAGAACAACTGTTGCATCTCGTTCAACTGACGCTTAGCTCCAACAAAGTTCAGAGCGTTGTCGCACATGACCAGGGCTGGTTTTCCTCTACGTGCCACGAATCGCTTGAAGGCAGCAAGAAAGGCTTCACTGGTTAGGTCGTTCACCAGCTCAAGGTGGACCGCTTTCGTTACAAGGCAGACGAAGATTGCGGCAAAGTGTTTCGTAGGATTGGATCGGCGAATTGGAACGGTCCGCAGTAGTCGACGCCTACGTTCAAGAATGGTGGTGCTGGAGATACACGTACTGATGGAAGGTCAGCCATTAACTGATCCAACACTTTTGGTTTCGTGCGGAAGCACTTGGACGCACCCGTAAATGACAGTGTTTGCTAAGCTCCTGATGCGTGTTACCCAGAATCGCTCTCGCACAGTGGACACCAGCAGCTGCATCCCAGCATGGAAATTTTTACGATGATAATGGTCCAGGACCAATCTAGCCAACGGATGACGATGACACAGGATTATCGGATGCTTCCGACTTGTTGATACTGGTGCCTTGGCTAATCGACCTCCTACACGTAAGATTCCAGCGACGAAAATAGGGTTTAGTTTATTCAACTTTGAGGTTGGACTGATAGTCTTTCCTTTCTCCAACGCAGCGACTTCCATCGGAAAGGATTCTCGTTGAGCCAGCTTCACCAGGACTGCCAGTGCTTCTTCATGCTCAGGATACGATAGAAACATCGTACGCCGCTCATCCCTGTGCTGTGTATTGTGGACGAAACGCCGTATTCTTGCGATTAATCGAACCAAGTTGAGGAGTGATGAACGAAGACTGAACACTTCACTGAATGTTTCCGTGATCGCTGGCAGTGCAACGACTTTTCTTTCCTCCAGGAGCTCTTCATGAACTTCTTCTTCTGGAACATCCGACGGCCAAACGCTAGCATCTTGACGGAGCCACAAAGGACCTTCGAACCACAGGGTCTCGTAGTGTAACTTGGCTGGAGTCATTCCTCTCGAAATTATGTCAGCCGGATTGTCTGCACCGGCTACATGCTTCCAGGAACTTCCTTTTGTGATGTGCTGTATTTCAGAGACACGATTTGCCACGAACATCTGCCACCTTGATGGCAACGAAGACAGCCAGTACATTACGATAGTAGAATCTGTCCAGAAGTAGGCTGTGTGATGGATGCTGGTACTGCTCACGAACTTCTCGTACAGGTGACTGAGGAGTAGCGCGCCTGACAATTCCAGTCGCGGTGTAGTTTGTTCCCTTTTCTTTCGCTTAAGATCCTCTAACGGTGCTACCTTGGATTTCGCTGTGATGAGACGAACTTCCACGGATCCGCTGAATGTGGTACTCCGGAGGTATAGACATGCTCCGTAAGCCTTCTTAGATGCGTCGCAGAAGCCATGAATTTGAATTGAGGCAAGGGCCGATCTGAACCCCACCCACCGGGGGATCGAAAGCGAATCTAGAGCTGCGAGATTTCTCCTGTACTCGATCCAGAAGTTCTGCATTGGTTCCGGTAGTGGTTCATCCCAGTCAGACTTCTGTCTCCATAAATCTTGCACGAACATCTTCGCAATAACGACGACTGGTCCCACCAGACCAAGAGGATCGAATAAACGAGCTGTGTCCGCAAGAACAACTCGCTTTGTAATAACTGTATCTGCATTCCAGTCAGGTGACCGGAACAGGAAGCAATCGGAACTGGTGAGCCACCACATGCCCAGTGTTTTGACCGGATCGTTCGATGCCTTCATTTCTAAGATAGAACGATTGTCTAATAGATGAGCTGGTACCTATGCCAGAACAGCGGTGGAGTTGGAGTTCCACTTTTTCAAATTGAATCCGCCCGAGGACGTTAGCTCAACCATTTCTTTCACCAAACGAATAGCGGTTTCGATGTCATCGGCCCCAGTCAACATATCATCGACGTAAAAATCCTGTTTTAATGCCTTCGTTGCAATGGGATACTTGTCGGACTCTAGCTCTGCAAGACGCTGCAAACATTTGGTAGCTAAGTACGGTGCGCATGCCGTCCCGTATGTGACTGTCGTTAACTGGTAGATGCAAATTGGTTCGTTCGGTGAATTTCTCCACAGGATGCACTGCAATCGTTGATCCGACAAGTACACCAGTATCATCCGATACATTTTCTCCACGTCTGCAACAACTGCTATTTGATGGAGGCGGAAACGAAACTGTATTGTGAGAAGATCGTCCTGGACGACTGGGCCGACCATCAGAGCGTCGTTCAAGGATACACCCGTTGATGTTTTGCAGGACGCATCAAACACTACACGCAGTTTCGTGGTAGTACTGTCCGGCTTGAATACGGCGTGGTGTGGAAGAAAATATACGGGGAACCCTGGATCATCGATGTCCACTCGTTTCATATGACCTAGTCGCTCGTATTCGTGGATAAAATCTTGGTACTGAGCCTTCAGATCTGGACTGGCTTCCAAACGTCTTTCCAGAGCAAGAAAGCGTTTCATAGTGATTGCTTCAGACTCTCCAAGCTTCTGTATCACGAACTCTTTCTTCGGTAGGGACACCACAAATCTTCCTCTGCTGTCCCGAGTTGTTGTTTCGTCGAAGATGGCTTCGCACGATGATTCTTCCACTGAATGAATACTGCTGGACTTGCAGGATTCCAGCTCCCAAAATCGTGTTAATTGATGTTGGATGTCCGCTAGTGTACATGAATATGACACTGCTTGAGACGGATTCTCCGGCAGATTTGGAATGGGACCGGACACGATCCATCCAAATACTGTATTTTGCAGTGTTGGTCCCTTTTCGAATAGCTTGCTGCGTCCATCGATAAGAAGGTCAAAGTAATACTCCGCGCCAATGATGATATCGATTGGTCCTGGTTCACTGAACTGCGGATCTGCTAGTACAATGCTGCCGGGAAGATTCCATTGACCGGTACCAACCTTTCGAACGGGAAGTGTAGCTGTCAAGCGTGGAAGTACGTAGAAGGACAAGTTTTCGTTATACGATGAAATATCACTAGCTCGCGGAAGGATTTCTGCCTTGACCTTCCGTCGCGAGATGGAACTTGATCCTCCAATTCCTTGGACCGCCAAATAATCCGGGAATCCTTGAAGGTTTAGTTTCTGACAGAAATTGGTGCTCATAAAGCAATATTGCGAACACGAATCTAGCAGAGCCCTAGCTAGTCGTGTCGCCCCGTACGGATCCTTAACGCACACCACGGCAGTGGATAGCAGTACGTCTCGAGTACGGGATTGGTTACTGATTGATAGTGAAATTGTGTTCTGACTGGTGCATGTCTGGTTTGTGGTGGACAGTGGTTGAGTGTTTTGAGAGCGTGTATTGGGGAGAGCACTTGTGGAAGGTTGACTGGTTTGGTTGGGTGTAGATTGACTTTGATTGTGTGATTGTGTCTGATGTTGCTGCTGGTTTGTTGATGAAGTTTTTTCTTGCGACGGGACGGAGGATTTGACAGACTGATTCGAGTCATAGTGCAACAGGGAATGATGCTTATGCTGACAATGGTGACAGGAGCCCTTGATACACGACTTGGATTGATGTCCTGCTGATAAGCAGTTGAGGCATAACTTGTTTCGTCGAGCCATGTCATAGCGTTCCGAAACTTTCAACTTCAGGAACTTGTTGCAGCGGAATGCCGAATGGAATGCCTCTCCACAGAATACGCACTTGTTCCAAGACTGAACTGCAGAATTACTCACTCCATGTTTGGGCCGTTTTTCCTGAACTGGGATTGACTTCACAGGAGCGACTGACTGTAGTACGGAGCAGTGTCCGCGCAAGAACTGGATTAGATTCGTGTAGATGGGAACCTCCTTCGAATTGTGATGTGTCTCCCAGTGTCGAAGAGTGGCGGAATCTAAGCGCGAGCACACCATGTGCACGAGTATGGTACTCCAATTGGCCGTATTCTCCCCGATTTTCTGCAGCATCAACAAGTGTTTCTCAAAATCGCCGATGAGCTTGCTCAGCGAATCGTAAGTTTCCTTCTTCATCACATCCACCGCAAACAAGGAATCCAAATGGGCCTTAACGATCAATTTCTTGTTTTCGTACCTCTGTTCCAGTGTTGTCCAAGCTACCTCGTAATTTGCTTCAGACATCTCCACCGAGTTGATCTCTTGCAGAGCATCGCCCGTCAGCGAAGATCGTAGATACGTGAACTTATCCATAGCCGTCAACTGATGATTGTTGTGTATCAAGCTACGGAAAGTGTCACGGAAAGTGACCCACTCCATAAGTTGTCCGTTGAAAATTGGAAGTCGTATTTCGGGAAGCTTTACTCTCGACGCGTTGGCTGGAAGGTCTTGTGGTACGGGTCGCCCATCAGGTCTAGCTATAACAAGATCAGGTTTTGGCTTTAACCTTGTCAAAGCAGCCTTCAGTTCGTAGTAGCGATTTTCGACGGTCATGACGATCTGCATATTTTCTTCCTCTTTTGCTATCATCGCAGCTTGTGTGCGAGCTTCACGTTGCTCCTTGGTTACCTTGACATCACCATCGTCCGCAGGAACGACGTTGTCGGTCAGCATCTCAATTCGTCGACGAACAAAATGGAATTCTTTGAACAACTCTTCCAATCTTTGCAATCGGATTTCCACTTGATCAATTTGCTCCACTTCATAATGATCCACGAAGCACTGCATGCCATCGAGAGCCCTCCGAATGTTCCTTTCCTGCTTCTGAAGTTCGCGAAGGTCGTTCGTCATTTTCACAACTCACTCACTGCACTAATTAACAGGAAAACTAAAAGGAACTTCACTGCCACCAATGATTTGCACTTCCACTGTACACTTTTATTCACAAAAAATTCGTAATCGACTCGACGTCCCGCGCGATCTCGCGGAGCTGTAGATAACGCCCGAAATTGACAGTAGCGAGTAGAGAAACCAAGCAGACAACAACCCAGAAGAAAACCCAATAATCCTAGACCAACCCTCCAAATCCAGAGATGACAATGATGATTCTGCCAGGGCTCAATCCCAATAAAACACTCACAGATAGTCGATCAGAATTTATTTTCCACCGTTTAATTACATGCAATTTGGCACAGGCGGTACCATGCAAACCACCACAAACCATATAGATCATGCAAAGTACTTCCCCGTTCGTCTCAGTCGTCTCGGCGGTATTGTGATGTATTGTAGTTCTTTGCTACCGCTGATGCAGGAACGTGCAGCAACTGCCTAATAACGCCTTGCTATTCTTCTGGTAAACACTATTTTCAGCAGACACAATCCTCAGAACAATATAGCACTTGTAGGGTCACTGCTCTTCACATGCAGGTTAGACTGGATACTGTTTATAGGTCACTGGTATTGTTCATTGTTCTTTTTCACAGGCACTGATCAGTTCTTTTTCAGGTGTAAAGTTCCCGAAATCCGGTTCGAAGGACCAAAAATGTTTATACGGATCACCACTTCGACTGGATTTCGGACTGTACACAAAAAATTCACTTCACCGGATTCAACATTAAGCCCCGATTTATTGTTAGTGAAGTACAGATAATTGCACATCTGTCTACACTCGTGTTTTATCGATAACTGATTTGCTGCTATCAGTTGCTCAGAACTTATACCTATACAAAGGCAGAGGCTCTTCTCATAACGAGAGAATCTTGAGAGAAATCTGATCGTTAGAGTAGATATAATACAAATTCGTGTGGAACGTGTTTGATGTTTGGGGTGGTTCTAATCTTGATCCAACAAACAGTATCGACTGTAAAAATCCAGCGAGGTCTACAAGTAATTAGCTTTCCTGGAGAATCAAAGTAGGTTGCGAATGGATGGCAAAATTATGGGGTTTCCATGCAATACCTATTATTTCAAGAACACTGTCATCTTTCCGAAGAACCATTACTTATCTCAACCTTTTGTCGACTGGTATCATCGGCAGTACGAGAATTACGGCTGGGGACGAGATGCGGCAGAAATTCTACTTGTCGGAGATGAGAGTGGCTTTCCGGATTGCTAGATTGCTTGATTGCTGTACTTGATGTAAAGTGTTAAGGCAGCGCTACGAGCTCCAAGAATGGCACCGTTGGCTGATGCAAGGATCACTCCGTACGTAAGACCGTTCAGTTCGCTGTGAGTTACCAGCAATTAGCAAAAACTTGGCAACTACGTTTGCCAACACTGTTACCCAATGGCGCTTCATTCCACCAATTCACCATCTGCACCACACATAAGGGAGAAGGGTGTCTGGGAACGCATGATTCGGTTGGTTAAAGTTCCGTTAACTTAAACCTTATGAAGAAAATTTAAGCCCTGGTCAAGCACTTCGTTGTGATGATACAGCACATTTTGAAACATTCTTGTTCATGAAACATTGAAACATTTTTATGTTTGTCCAACGAGCCAATTGTCAAATCTCTTGGAAACCAACATGCCCCAATCAAAGACACGCTGCATTGTAGTTCAATGGAATGTATGTTTAATGGAGTTCCGCCTCTTTTCACTTTATCCGACCAGACACGAACACACCTCTTTACGCGAACATTGGCAGAAAATTTAATTATTCATTTCAACAAACAATCACATATATAGTATGTATACCAAGAACCCAATTATTAAATAGTGAAACCAATTATCTCGCTCAACGACAGCATTCATCTTACCCGCTATTTCCCATCCTGGTACGGTTCATTGCGACTTACCAAGGCAAGCAACTTGCAATGGGGAGCGGCTAAATATCGTATGCTGCCAACGTCGTGCTCATCCTAACGAACATTTCTCTTGAGAGCCATACTTGCAGTGAATGGCTCCCCCGGTGCCGATGACTTTGTGTGCCCAAAAATGCAACTTTCGTTTCTCAGCATTTGCATGAATTCAAGATGAGAACAACACATAGGTAGCTTCCTTTCACTGTTCTGATTTGGGAACGGAAATGAACAGCTCCATTGAGAACCGCACCTGCGGAAGTGTTATGAACAGAAGACTTCGACACATAAAGTGGAAATTCACTAGAGGAGAACTCTCGAAGTCCTTTCAACTGGTTAGTGACCTTAATTACTACGTTGAGCCATCGCTCAAAGGCAACCAGCAGTCATTGCAATTGATGCAACATCCTTTCTTTCGAAGCGGAAAACTAACAATCACGTATCAAAAATGGCTCCATTTTACTGAAAGATAGACTATTACAGCCTCCAACCACATGCCATCAAAGATGAATCCGTTTCAATGAAACTCGATTGGATTCTAGCGAAATGCTAATCGCCTTAGCGGAAAATCATTAGGTGCATGGCGTTGTTGGTACGACTAATGCCTCCACTTGGAAGCTCCCGAATATGGGTGTGCAAGCCAATACAATACGAGAGGTAGTGGACCGTCCCAGCGTTCTCTGATGGATGGTGATATTTAAAAAGGATATCAATTGATAGTGAACAATGTTTTGGAGAAGAAGTTTGGTGTTCCAATTGAGACGTAAGCAGCCAAAATGAAGATAAGAAAGAAGCAAAACAACATGTAAGGACTTCTTCTCTCTTTCCGGTTCCTGGAGGCTGAAGATGAATGAAATGTCGGTGAACCGTATTCGACGTTTTTTGCTCTCTCGTTAGCGTCATAATAGCTCACATGCTTGTCGCAGGTGCTCCCTAGGAGTGTCTTACTTTTAAAGCTGTTATTATGAGCATTTTTTTTCTGGCCGTGTTGTATTTCTTTTCTTTCTTTCGTTCTTATTTTGTTTATTTCATCTAACCAGTAACCAAACTAAGCCGGGCGGGAAGAAATATGTGGGAACTGTTTGTAACCAAGCCTTGTGATGTGGTTTTCGTGAGGAAAAAAAATCATGACACGGGCCGTAAAATAAGGATCTTACGATTTTAAAAGGATGAACACATCTAAGCTACAATGCTCCCTTTTTCTCATGCTCATGCAAACTTTATGTTAATCGTAAAACGAAACTTACGATCTGAGCGATAAAAATAAAATGTTAGATTTTATTGGCCTTTTATGAAATGGTGCCGTAAGAACAAAAATAAGCCAGCTTTTAACATATATCATACGAAAAATCCTCAGTATCCCTTTAACTAGTATAACCCGTATATTGCTTGACTGATGAACAATTTCGATCCGTGGGTTTGAATAAATTAACAACACCACTGCTTCATTTGATGTGCACACCTAATTATGGATACGATATTTTGCACTTGAGTTTACGTGAAAGTTTCTTCAACCCGTACGTCCATATTATATAATTGGTAGCTGCTAGGCTTTTTTGACTTGGAATTATAAAAAGCAAATAGCTTGAATACTAGCTCTAGGATAGGATAGGATAGGATAGGAAGAAAATTCAAAAGTCAAAACTTAAAATTGAACAATAATCATGTGAAAGGTGAAGATGACGTAATGATATTTGTAGGCAGAATTGCGTTTAGAATCTTAAGAACTCAAATTGAGTATTATGCAATAAGCGTGATAAACGTGAGAGTAGAAGAGAGAATAGTAGAGAGAATGTGAACGGAATCTGACTGGTTCGTAATGTAATTGTGAATGATATAAATACGGCCTTCCTAGGCTTGTTACCACATATTATGGAACAAATGACCAAAAGGTTAAAGCCGCCAAAAAAAAATAGTTACCTCATAATTCAATTCGAACAAGCGACACGTACGGTCGTGTGTTTCGCACTCTCTCTCTCTCTCTCTCTCTCTCTCTCTCTCTCTCTTTCTCTCTCTCTCTCTCTCTCTATCTCTCTCGCCCGCTTTCTCACGATTGCGTGTCCGGCTCGTGATTTATCACCTGCGCTTGCTCATCTTCTGGCAATGGGTCGTCAAAATCGACCCACGGTGACATCCGCTCCCAAATCCTTACCGCAACCAGGCAGCTCCAAGAGGCTGTGTTATGATGACGCCGGTCCACTGGACCTTAACAGTGCCAAAGTTGATTAAGCTTCCCTCGCCTTTCATCACCTCCAAGGGCATTGCTGCACTCAACACCGAGCCTGTAGCCATCCAAATTAGTCCGCTGTACAAGCTATACAGTACGACTGACTACCGTGCTGTTGGTGCTCACCTCGTCACTAAGCAACACGAGTTCAACACTCACGACGCATCCGGAAGCAAGCCGCTGAAGATGATTCTGCGTGGCCTTCCGGAAATCACTCTGGAAGCAATCTTTGCTGAGCTGCAAGCGGTGATACTAAAGCCTCAGAAAGTGTTTCCCATCAGACGCTAGCAACATGGAAATTACCGGGACCAACTCTATCTGGTCCACCTTGAGAAGGGCTCCGTCACGATGGCAGACCTGATGAAAACGCGGGCCCTATTCAACATAATGTTCGTGTGGGACCGATATCGCTTGAAGCAGTACGACGTGACGTAGTGTGGCAACTGCCTTGCGTTCGGCCACGGAACTCGAAACTGCCACTTGAAACCGCGGCACTAGCTCCTCGTTCGACACTTGCATGCCCTCAATATTACTTCTCTCTTCCGTGGCGTACGGTGTACGTGGCCACTTCGTTGGATCGTGTGTTGGGAAAAGTCAATCTACGATAACCTTCAGTTTTGCTGGACATAGCTCTGCAGCCATTTATTGGGCCTTTGATGTTCGCCATGACAATGCGGTACGCGTTGCCCCAGGGGTTAACATCAGCGGCTCGGCACAGCTCATTGTAGCAGTTCGTCTTGCTCAGCCTTCTCTCTCGTTTTCATTCGGTCCTGATCGCTCGGAGCACCACCCTATGCACCTCTCTGCCTGCTGCGGTTTTAGTTCTCTGGACACTTCTTCTGACTCTGAGACAACTTACGTGGAGGTTGCTGAGCTACTCATTTGTACAATATGCTGGGCGCTGCTTATTCTTCGGCTCCGACAAGGTTGCGTCGCATGCCGTTACAAACAGCTCATCTGCATTGCGGTTCTAGAGTTTGAACCGAAATGCCTCAAAAAAGAATTTCTTGTCGAAGAACTTCGTCTTCCAATTCCGCTCGCAACTATTTGTCCTTCGTATTGTGACAGGATTTTGCTGGCCGATGCAATATCGGATCGTGGTTGTTATGGGTGTACTCGTCATACACTCTCCAGTTCACATATGCCATCAGCAGCTGATTCACGACCGTCTTTGTGAAAAGTGATGACAGTACCTACGTTCGAAAGTGTTATTTCCAACTTTGCCAGAGCTTCTAGCAGGCTGCACCGTCTAGCGTTGGTACGTCGGCTGCTTTCCTCTGAAGTCTCCTCTTAGGACGACCGAACTTCTTCAATGAGCTCCTCGGTCAGTGCATCCAACATCTGATGGAACTGCTCCATGGTCCACCTTGGGGTGCTGTCAGCTGCATACAAAGATCCCGTTATTTTTGGTGATCACGAACCCTTCGTATGAACTGGACACTACATCCTGGATGGGAAATCTGCCCATCTCTTGTATCGCAACCATCTTCACTCTATCTGCTACCAAGCTTCCATTATCAGGAGGAACACGATACGGTTCCGCAATGATTGAGACGTCACATTTTTTTTCTGTTTTTGACTGCCGCAACAGTGGCTGTGCTGTTTCGCAATAATTGAGGTTAATTTGGGTAACCTCCATTACTACCGACCTGCTGTCGCCTTTTTATTATTTCCGTCTTCCTTTTTGCTAAATATGCATCTCAGTTGCTTTATGCAGTCGCTTGCAAAATTACCTTTCTTCCCGCATTTCCTGCACAGATCAGATCTGTCAGGGTCATTGCAGTGCCTCGCCTGATAACCAAAACCCAGAGACTGAAATTTTCGCCTACTTGAGAAGAGAAACGTCCTTTTTCACCCGCTTGGAGAAGCATATGAGAATGTGAGATGCGAGAGACTATTATACGCTCACAGCAGTTTTCGCGAGAAAAGCAACAGGGATATATTATTTTCGGAGAGCATGAGTAACTGATAAATCGTATCTTTTTCAGTGAATCCTAGATGCCGATAATTTTTTTTCACTTACTTTTTGACACCTGGAAATGCACCAGTCTTCATGTTTTATGTTGTATTATGTCATTATAATTCGATAATGATGGTCCATGGCGGTACCAGTGTGCACCAGTTTGGCGTTATTTTCGGTTTTGCTCCTCGTATACGATTTAGGTTTTACGAGCATGTTGTCAGTGAAAAATGTGACATGAGAAAACATTTTCGTTGAATTTTGGAGAGAGATATTTTCGCATACGTAAGAGAGAGGATAATGAATTATCGGCGAAAAAGGAGAGATGAAAAAGTGAACGGTGCGCCACTCTTCGACAACCTGCTTGAGAGATAGCATGGTTTTCACCCAGCTGAGTGAGAATTTCGATCTCTGCCAAAACCCATGTAATTGAAGCAGCTCTCCAATTCATTTGCAACTCGCGGAACGACTCTAAGTGAGCACGCTGACCACCCAATTTTTTCTCGACCTGACTAACAACTTGTTGGCTGTAATTGTCGACAGACGTATCGCCTCCGTCTGTGTGCAACGGTATGTCTTCCTCAACCGGATTGTCATTGGTGCATCGCCAAGATTGCAGTGGCCCTTCAGCACCCTTCTCCGTTCGTCTTCTGTTGTAATCTCGTCCAGATCCTTGCACTCGATCAGTATCTCCTGCTAAAGAGCTCTAAATATCGTCTCATCACCAAGAGACTTTTAAAAGAGCGTCTTGAAGGCTGTGCTCTTCATGGTACTACATTAGGCATTTTGACACATCCAAAAGTACAGGTATAATGCAAAATGAAAATCACTAATGGGTCAAAGCGGTTTGTTCACCATATGTCTGACCTTGGTTCATGACGTTTTGCATATGTCAAAGTCGACTACTAGAGCCATCTACTGACAAACAGCGAGAACTTAGTCACGCGCTAACACATTTTTCTTTTTCTCCACACTCCGCCAATCAACAAAATGCCCCGCTATGAGGCGACTCTATATCGAGCCTCAATTTACTCGCGACAAAGTGGAAAACACTTATAACGTTCGGGTACAATACTAGCACTAAAACACAAAACTTAGCATGCGGAGATGTTATGATTGCACTGTTTTTTCAAGTGGAATTACAAATTATTGTTTGTTTGTTTTTTCGTGAAAACGACGCAACAAAAACAAAACGCCTTCAAAGTTGACAGCTCTACTGTGCCAAAAATGATGGGTGGATTCATGCGATAATGGTGAGAATTCATTTAAAATGCTGATGAATAATTTTTCATTGTTTTTTTTTCGTTGAAATTCAATAAATTCCCAGCAGAATTAATTTTTTCACAGCTTTTTTATGTACTTTATGCCGAAGAAATCTCTCATTTTGTGCGGCCAGATACTAAGTGGAACTAGGTTTGTAGTATGGAGTCAAGAGAAAGGAGTAAGCATTTGGAATAAGAAGTTGATGGGTTGTATAGATATTGAGTGATCCATCAGATTTTTTTCAGACGCAGGCTGTTTTCTCACCGTCCTATTGGTTATTCGTGACTTGTCCCAGAGTAGTTTTGCTTTCTTTCGGAATTTCTTGGTCTCCTAGGTACTGAGAATGGTTGTTTCTGACGCATAATTATACCAAGGGGGAACTGGTACTGGTATTGAAAGTTCTTAGATCACTATTTTAAGAACCGACGAGAAATTATTTGAAATGCAACAGTAAGTCTGAATTGTCACATATAGACACATCGCCAAAGTACATAACCTATCAGACTTACCTAAAAAAGCATACTTTCATTTTGTTCAACATTGATATATTCAATCATTAAACCCTGACAAACATGTTTGGAATAATGATCCAAGCTGACCAATGTTGTAGCAGCACCAAAGTGGATTTTCACACTAATGAAGCAGCTGTAGTTATATCATCCATTTTCAACCCTTTCCCATTTTCACCCAAATCCGATTATCGTGCCAATAATTAATTTATTTGAAAATTATATTTAATCCTATCAGTCTTATCACAAGAACCCTCGAAGATAAAGAGTGGGTTTGAATTTTAATTATTCCATCCACCTGTTAATTGGTAGCCAGCAAGGCATGTGAATAACACAAACAAGGAAGCAGCTTAGTACGAAGGCTATAAACAGAAAATCCATCGAACGAAAAATGCTTTCCTTCAATTCCCAGATATGGACAGAATTCATAAAGATTAGATTTCTTGGAACTGCAAGCAGCCAAAGGAAAACAAAGATTAAAATTTTCTAAATTTCGACCAACACAGTAGCAACCATTGCCAACCGGTGCTAAAGCAACTCTGAATCCCCAACATAGTCTCGTGTCGTTTTAGGAACATCGCAATGCCAAATACCTTAATTCTGTTAGCATTGCAAGGATATCTCACTCAAAATTGCTTCAGCAGCGTACAAAACTTTGTCAGCCTCCAACTCTGCTCACTGACCGTCCTAAATACAACAACGCAAATTCCCTAATGTTGACAAAGGCCGCTACAACTGTGCACAGCAGCCTCCTCGAAATGATGGAGCACGTGGTTCCGGGCCGAGTCACAGCACCGGAAGTCAGTCCCTATTATAACTGCACTCGGTTTTATTTATCTCATTTCCCGCTGCTTCCTCCTCGGTGTCGTTTGCCTTCAACTGACATCCGTCGGTTGCACCTAGTTCACTGTCACACTTCACTGTCGGTTGAAGTTGGAATCTGGAATAATTGGCTAGTGGAGAGATACCAAAACAAACGATTAAACATTAAGTTAAGATCAGTAACGAATTGCGTTCAAGACTGCTTCCAGATCGACAAACTAGGGTATGTGTCCCTTGACTCAGCCTAATATGCAACAAGCCTAATATGCAACAACTTTTAATTATAACTCATACGGTATTTGAGCTGGAGGCAAAGTATAACTAGCTTTACACTTGCAAAGATATGTTTAATAAGCCATCTGGTAGTATGTATCACGAAAAGTTACACAACTCATTTTATGAAGTCAGAAACTTTCGAGGAATATGAATGTAATATTGGTCTATGGGTACCAAATTTGGTCTAATCATGGATGCAAGTTCGTCCTATTCGATAGATTTGTTATTAGCTGTTGTCTACGTACGATTTGTTTCCTGATTTTCTGATTCAAGGCGTTGCCAGCTGTATTCGCTCTATCCACATTTTCACAAATCAAACTATACTTAAACTACTATGAAGCAGTCTAGGGACTTTTACATATAATTAAGCGGCCATTCGGCAATCAAAACATTATGATTCACTCTACACAGATTTTGTTCCTTTAGTTTGTGGTAAGATGAGCCATATGAAAAACATTCAACCGAAACTCAGACATTTTAATTGTAAATGTTACCAATAACAACATTTTTACTATGCTTTCCATACAGCAGGCCATAGTAGGGAACCTAGTAAAAAAATATGTTCCTAACATTGGGTCTATGGTTTGCATGGTGAATCATAGTTAGTTTACCTATGTGACCTGTTAGTTTATAACGTGTGACTATATTCTGTAGATCTTGGCTGCAAGTTTCGGTTTATACTATCAATTTCGGCAAATTTAGATTGTTTTTTTTTTTTTTTTTGCTCTGAAATAAATCGATTATCATGATAGCAACATCATTTTGTTTATTATTGCTGAAATAATGACATATTTGGTACATAGCCCGAATGAAGGAGCTAGGCTAACATTACATCCCGTTACCCTAGTTTGAATTATGATATACTGATTTCCAAACTCTTCATTCAAGCATCTTCGAAGCTAGTAAAGCAATTTTGCCTTCTTAGAGAGTTTGAGCTGTTTAGTGTTACCTGTAGCTAGAAATGAGAAGAAAAATTAGTATTTTCCATTAAATTCCAACTACTTTTGCTTATCTTGACAGATATGCGTATTTCGTCTACAGTGTGCAGACTTCTCCAGTGTCTCTTACTAATAACTCGAATTTTGCTTTGTTTTTTTTCTAAGTTTATCCTCACTCCCTTTCCATTGTACTCAGTTACTGAGTAGAATTGTGTTCCTTTTTTTCGCACGGAAATGTTACTCAATTTTCGTAAAAAGTGGATCTACTCAAAAATTGAGTTGATCCGCTTTTTGACGAAAATTGAGTAACATTTCCTTGTGAGAAAAACAGAAAGCAATACAATTCTTCTCAGTCACTGAGTAAAATGGACGGGGAGTGTTTAACACCTTTTGTGTATTTTTGTAACTTGGCTAGAGGTGAGTTGATGGATCGTAGTGTGCGGGGTGTGAAGCGAGAGTGAAAAATTTCCCTTGTCATTTTTGCTCCGTTCAGATTATATTTTTATTTGAAATTTTTAAAATCTATCCTTTCCTCTAAATCTCGCATGTGAAGCTTTTCGACAATGTTTCGTCGTAATTATCAAATGGACTTACTCTACCCGTGCAGTCTTCCGCATGTGGTTATGGATATTGCTCGATGCTGGTTTGGGTGTGTGCGGGCGTGTATGTGTTCATGTGTATGTGTGTTAGAGAGTTGGCCGGTGTGTAAATGAGAGCGTATAGGCTCGATAACGGAATCGGAATGGCAATGGCAACGGAAGAGCCCAATCTGACTATACCTGCTTCTCGGATAGAAAACTTATAAGATCCAAGTTAATTAATTTGCGTTAAACTGTCAAACTTGCCGATTCCGTTCAGTTTCCGTCAACATTGCGTTTTGGCCTTATGACTCTGTGTCCGTCCTTTTTCTCTTTTTAGAAAGCATAATTCGCTATAAAAAAACTCAATTTGTTTTGGATATTTTGCTATCAAACAAAGTTTTCCGCAACACAAGAACTTTTTTCTTAGATATTATTTACGAATCAGAGGAGCAGAGAATCGAACAATGCAGAACAAGAAAAACCAACCACCATGAAGTTTGACAGCTGTAGCCATTTGCCCCTATACTGGTTTTGATGGGAGCCAATAGGTTTTATGAAGGTTCTCAAGGGGTCATAACATCTTTCACTAGAACATTTTCAAAATCTTTATGGTCTTGCAAAGGTTTTATTTACTTTTTTTCACAACTGTCTATACAGTGGGCCACTTTGTACACATTTCGGCTTAATAGATGCACAGAGGAGATGTTGGTGGACAAAACAGTTTTGAATATAGTTTTATCACCAAAGCCGAGGGAGTGCTATACGACTGGGATAAAGCTAAAATTGTGACTTGGGTCTCGCACAATCCCATCCAACGGCACAACTCCAGACATCTATGAAAGTAGCATGAGTTCTCTGGATCTTCTTAAGTAGACATCTTATTAATCAGTTAATTTATTTTATTCAATATTGTTGTTTTATAAAGTTTTATTTTTCGATATGAGTAAAAGTGGGAAGCCAATAGCTCGTAGCGAGCCCGAGGTGAATGGGTCGCATTAGCGTTTGGAAAGGGCTAGGTAGATAACTTATTTAGGCCATTATTTGCTACTTCTGGTTACGACATCTACCAAATCTTCAATCCCTGTAATCCCTTTCAGAAACTAACCCGCGGATGGGTGACCACAGTTTGCTGGGCAGGTACAAGTAGCACGGAAACAAAAGGATAGGATAACTGGGACACAATGGTAAGCAATTTACTAGAGTGGTAAGAAGGGCGGTGATGACGTTACACTCTTAGATCAGACAAATAAAGGAATTCTTAAATCGCTTGCATGTAGGGAAGATCACGCATTCCCAAAACATCTCTTACCTCTCGGAAGATTTGTCTCCCTACGGTCACTAGGGTATCTAATAGTCGTGCTCTGGAGGCATCATTATCCGGGAAAATGCCAAGCGATCCGGTTCCGCACCTTCATAAATGGCTTTCGACGAGGTTAATTCTCTAGAGACTAAGTAGACATCTTATCAACACTTCCCTCCCATCTATTGACCTGACTTGGTGTTGTTCAAAGAACCTGTCATACCCAACGCAGCTTCTCTGGTGCTTCCATCGCCTCTACAACAGCCAACCCAGGGTTGTGTATGTGAAAATGCTATGTTATGCTATACTATACTATACTACCATCGCAGAGACTAAGTTCCAACCAGATGCTGATGCAGATTCTCCAACAGTCGGTAGGTTTCAGTCACCCAACTGGCCATTCAGAAGATGTCAGGGGATTAAACTGTTTTGGATTCACTCTCCAACAACATCACCGAGTTCGTCTATGATTCAGAGCGAGGTAGTACATTCGACTCTTGGTTCGCACGGTATGCGGATTTGTTCGATAAAAATGCGGAAAAACTGGACGATGCACCATACATCCGGTAACTGATGGTGAAATTGAATCCAGCGGCACACGAACGGTTAACTAGTTTTATTCTGCCGAGGCTGTCAAACGAGTCAAAATGAACCTGAAGCAGGACAATAGTCTTGTAGAAAAGCAGCGATTATTCAGTGCTGTAAATGCAGTTCATCAGGACCGGTCTCCGAAGCCTAAACATATTCAAGGCGAGGGGGGAGTGAATAATAATCAACCAAAGACTCCGTGTTGGTCTTGTGGAGGAATGCATTTTTCTGCTGATTGCCCATTTCGTGAACATCAGTGTCGGGAGTATAAACGGAAAGGACATAAAGAAGGATATTGTGCCTGTTTTTCGTCCGGCGGTTCGAAAATAGAAAATCAACAGGGTTCCAGTTCGGTTGCAGATCGATTCAGCTTTAGTTATAACGATCATTTCTAACAAATCCTAGCAGCAAATTGGACAACCTAACGGGTCTCTACTCTCCTGCATCGCCAAATCCGCTTCTGGGGAATCACTTGATCTGACCATGGGATTTTGGTGCGACGTAAACATCGGCGGCAAAACAAAGCGAGGTTTGTGTCGTGTTGCTTCACCCAATCTCATTTCTAACATTCTAGGCTCCGACTGGATTGAACTTTTTGGATTATGGAACGCTCCTTTCAGTTCGTTCTGTAACAAAATTAACAATCAACAGTCCGGTACGGAAATATCTCAGCAATTCTAGTTCCCGAAAGTATTTTAAAGTGAAATGGGACTCTGTACGAAGAGAAAAGTTCGACTAACACTCAAACACTCCAGTTGCTTACAGTCAGGTAGGTGCGGCAGAGGACGAAATTCAACGTTTGCAGAATTTAGGAATCCTCCAACTAGTCGATCGGGCAGATTGGGTAGCACCGATCGTCGTAGTGCGGAAATCAAACGGCCAAGGCCACATTGGTGCTGACAGGCCTCAACGATGCTTTGGAGTAAAATCAGTGCTCGCTTCCATTGCTAGAGGACATCTACACGAAGAGGAAGTGGACCCCCGAGATCAACATCGGCTAACAGTCAACACCCATAAGGGGCTTTTTCGTTATACTCGACTGACATCTGGTTGTCAAATAAGCTCCGGGTACATTCCAGCTGATCATGAATTCAGTGTTGAGTGGCATCAGAAGAACCTGTGGCTACTTAGATGACGTGTTAGTTGGTGGTCGTACGCAAGAGGACCATGAGAGTGGATTTACAGTACGGATCGAGAAGTTCCGCTTCAACATGGAAGAAGTGGAATACTTGGGGCAGATTATGAATGGAAATGGCATCAACCCGATCCGAACAAAACAGCAGCCATTGCCACAATGCCACAATATGGTGTGTTTCCATATAGCGTTGAAGCATGGGGAAGCAGATGGTTCTTCAGAACCTGCTCGATGTAATACTCAGTGTTGATTTTTACATTAGGTTCTATGAAAAGAAACGGCAGTTTTACTTTTCGTGAAACGGCGCCCCATACCACGGTTCTCGATACCTTCTGATAGCGTTCTACAGCTAGTTTGTCTCTTGAATTATTGGCAAGACTTTTGCCATACACACGATCATTTTTTTATTATGACTGCCCTCAAGGAGGACGAGCTTTTCATCCGAAAATGAAATCTTGAAATCAGGGTACATTTGAAATTGTTTGCTCAATTTATGGCCAGAAACGGCAGGATTACGTCTCATTCACTCCCTCACACATTTGATCTTTTTCTTCGTTCTGACAGTTCGTCTGGCACCTCATTTCCAGTTTCCTTGACCCGTTTTAATGTACGAAAAACAAAACGCTCACTCACTCCGAACTGCTTAGGGCTATTGGATATCTGAAACGGTCTAAGCTTTTGCAAATGTTATTTTAAAACCTGCTCATGTATGGCTTCCATGGTAACTGATCGAATGATATTTGGTGGAGAAAACCGTACCTATGACATATATTCGAAAGAAATTTAGTCATATGGAATTTAGTCAAATCACACTTAGTTGAATCACATCAGGTTGAATGAAATGTAGTAGAATGACATTTAGACGAATGATATACATTTGATTTACATTAAGTCGATTGAAATTTAGTATAATCACATTTAGTCGAATGATTTTCAGTGGAATGAGATCTTTTTGATTGATATAAAGTCGAATAAAATTAAGTTGAATGACATTTATTCCACTGATATTTGATCGAATGACATTAAGTTGAGTGACATTTTGTTAATTGACTTTTAGTAGAATGACAATTAGTTGGATGACATTTACTAGAATGACATTTAGTTGGAAGACATTTAGTCGAATGACATTGAGTCGAATGACATTTAGTCGAATGACATTAAAAGTTGACATTTAGACATTTTTTCGAATGAAATTTATACGGAGAAGCGGTGTCTATGCCATTTGGTCCAAAGATATTTAGTCGAATGGTATAACGACCAAAGTCGAATAACATTTAGTCGGATGACATCCATTCGATTGACATAAGGTTGAATGAAATTTAGTTGAATGTCATTTTGATGGATGACATTTAGTAGAATGAAATTTAGTTAGATAACATATAATCGAATGACATTGAGTTGGATGATATTTAGTCGAATGACATTTAGACGCATGGCATTTAGACATTTTTTTGAATGAAATTTGTTTTAAAAAGCGGTATCTATGCCATATGGTTGAGACATTAAAGCGAATGGATGAATGGAAGCGAATAGACGAATGACATTTAGTCAAATGGCATAAGCACCAAAGTTAAATGACATTTAGTCGGATGACATTCATTCGATTGACAATAAGTTGAATGACATTTAGTCAACTGACAAATAGTTGAATGACATTTAATCAAACGACATTTGGTCGGATTGTTATTTTAAAACCTGCTCATGTATGGCTTCCATGGTAGCTGATAAATATAAACAAACGGAATCCTTTATTTATCTTCAACGATAAGCTGTCAAAAAAATACACTGAAAACGGGAAAAAACAATTCCGCTGTTAAAATTATCCAACTGCAATAAACCAACCCGGATAAAAATAACCATACAAGTACAATACAATAATATAAAATAACATTAAAATCTATTTCCGACCATGAATTTTATTGTCCATGAATCAGATAAATGAAAACTGCATATTGTCATTACAAAAGATTTACAATTCACTCTGCATGCCAGGATTTTTAGCAATTGAGAAACAATACAATTTATACTAATTGACTCAAATTTGTTCGGAAAATTATGATTTTTTCTACAGTTAAGATACATAACAACCCCCCTTTTCTATTGTCGATGTCTCAATTTACATTAGATTCTATTGTGGTAACAATAACTCCTGTTGTCATCTTATAGTTGTGAACAATACTATTAATTGTACATACTATAGATTTTATTGTATGGTTACAATATATTCAATTGTAAATCTATGAGAATTTTTTATTCGGGAAGACTCAAAAAAATGTGACACCTATTGTGAGACACACTGTAAACGTCCTTGCCTCACTCCAGCGACGACTTGGATGGGATCGGACAAGACCCCTTTATGCAGCACTCTGCACAAAAAGGCCTCGTACTGAACTTTGATGAGGCTTTCATTCTCAGCAAAAGCCATAAATGCCATAGAAATCCGACATAGGACAGTCCAACTCTAGTCGGTTATTTGAGAATTCAACTGCACCAACAATGACTTTTCCTCTCTACCCAACTCCCCTCATCACCGTGAAAGGACAAGAGAAATAAATCCAAAATGATAAATCGCAGCGAAGGGAAAACGCAACATATTTTATCTTGAAGAATGTCAACCATTTCGAGCAAAAATAGTGCGAGCAAAGTTCGTAGATGCAAAGCGGAGCTGCCGGCAGGAAATAGATAAAATTATAATCATCGCAAGCCTTGCAGGAGCCAGAGTCGGCTGGCGAACGAGGCAGCCAAGCAGGCGGCGAAGGTTTGCTTATTCTGAAATTGAAACCGAAATGCAACAGGCGTTCATTTTTCCGGTTCGCTAAATGTTTGCTCTACTTTGTGTGAACTATTTTTTTTTGTTTTGTGCTAAACTTGTCGGCTCACACCAACACGAGATGAGTACAGTTTAATTTGTCTGTCTCTGGGGTGCTTGCTCGTTTGTTTTGCTTGTCATCGTTTGGTTGAGGCCAGATAGATGAATGTTTGCGAAAAAGTGCTTTGAGAATTATTATCGTGGAACCGAAAATTAAAAAAAAAAAGAAATATAAAAAATCAGGATCAAGGATTGTGGGGACCTTGTTCAAGTTGTAGATTAGAGTAGGCCACACTACTAAATTAGCATTTTTGTATTTTGCATTATTTTTCTTTCCATGACAAAACTAAAATCTCTATTACGTGCAGTGTAATCTAAGTTGTGAACAGTGAAATGTTCGATTGATTTAAAAATATCCAATTCTCACTTGGTCCCGTTGCTTTAAAATATGACTTCAAGACGTGCTTATAGATGCTCCAGATATAGTCATGATGTTCCAACTAAGTCAGCTGAATTTTTGGTTTTCTATTGAGCTTATCACGGCAGGGTGTGGTAGTGTGTCTTCTGGAAATGTAGTATGTACACCCAAAATAAAAAAGCAAGATTGTAATGCAATTTCGCATGATTTGGTTTCATTTCTCGTAATGGATCGCAACTTGGAGAAAGAAAGCAACATTGGTCGTGGGCAAAAAAGCAACACATCAATTCGATTAGAAAAATTCAATGTGTGCGTGATGTTGTACAGTTGATTAGTAGTAGTAAATTCAATGGCGCACAAAAAAAAAAGATTACCATCCGCTACCGAGAGTCGAACCGCGACCGTCAGCATGACGGCTCTTCATTGTAACCATCCAGTCACCACAACAAGTTGAAGTGAATGGAATAAAAGTCCTACAGTTTCTTCGGTTTTTAAGGCACTCAACGTTACAACAATGAAGCAAATTTCGGTCGCACACATTTACATGGCTTCGTTTATTTCATAAACCGCATGGTGACTTGATGAGAGGGCGATAGGAGTGTGATGACGAGTGCAGATAAAAATAGAACACTTGACAGCGGAATAGCAACAGAGGCATACGGCGTAGCGGCGTTCTGTGCCATTGTCTCACCCATATTGAGAAGTTGTTGACGGTTGAACAAAAACCCAACGGTTGCTGCGATTGTCGAGGCACTAGGCACACAGCGATAACCACTTGCACACACTTGCATGGCTTTGTTTATACCATAAAAAGCTTTGTGGAACATGATGGGCAAATTTGCCTTTTCAGAATCATGCGGATTTCTCAAGATATGATTGCAAAAACTACAAAATTGCAATTTTGCATTTTTTGCTACAATTTCAATTTTTGGGTGTAGCAACGGATTATTTCTTTTTATTGGAAAGGGAACGGTTTAATCAGAGGGTAACAATTGTTATGCCATTGAGCCCAATGTCATTTACTCGAATAACATTGATTCAAATAACATTTGGTCGAATTAACTTTAGTCGAACGACATTTGGTCGAATATTAATCGGTCAAACGGAATGTTTTAATGACATTTGATCGAATGATATTTGGTCGAGAAAACCGTACCTATGACATATATTCGAAAGAAATTTAGTCATATGGAATTTAGTCAAATCACACTTAGTTGAATCACATCAGTTTGAATGAAATGTAGTAGAATGACATTTAGACGAATGATATACATTTGATTTACATTAAGTCGATTGAAATTTAGTATAATCACATTTAGTCGAATGATTTTCAGTGGAATGAGATCTATTTGATTGATATAAAGTCGAATAAAATTAAGTTGAATGACATTTATTCCACTGATATTTGATCGAATGACATTAAGTTGAGTGACATTTTGTTAATTGACTTTTAGTAGAATGACAATAAGTTGGATGACATTTACTAGAATGACATTTAGTTGGAAGACATTTAGTCGAATGACATTGAGTCGAATGACATTTAGTCGAATGACATTAAAAGTTGACATTTAGACATTTTTTCGAATGAAATTTATACGGAGAAGCGGTGTCTATGCCATTTGGTCCAAAGATATTTAGTCGAATGGTATAACGACCAAAGTCGAATAACATTTAGTCGGATGACATCCATTCGATTGACATAAGGTTGAATGAAATTTAGTTGAATGTCATTTTGTTGGATGACATTTAGTAGAATGAAATTTAGTTAGATAACATATAATCGAATGACATTGAGTTGGATGATATTTAGTCGAATGACATTTAGACGCATGGCATTTAGACATTTTTTTGAATGAAATTTGTTTTAAAAAGCGGTATCTATGCCATATGGTTGAGACATTAAAGCGAATGGATGAATGGAAGCGAATAGACGAATGACATTTAGTCAAATGGCATAAGCACCAAAGTTGAATGACATTTAGTCGGATGACATTCATTCGATTGACAATAAGTTGAATGACATTTAGTCAACTGACATATAGTTGAATGACATTTAATCAAACGACATTTGGTCGGATTGATTTTTTTATGACATTTGATCGAATGATATTTGATCAAAAAAGCCGAATCTATGACGTTTGGTCGAAATACATTTCGTTTACTGGAATTCTGTCAATTCACACTGTATCGAATGATAATAAGTCGCATTTCGCATTTTGACGAATAAAACATAATGTCGCAAAAAATTTGGTTGAATGACATTTAGTCGAAATGCAGTTAGTTGAATGACATAAAGTCATATGACGTTTAGTCGAACGTGCGCCTATGAAATTTAGACAGTTTTTCGAATGACATTTGTTCAAATAAGCAGTTTTTTTTATATGTATATTATTATTATTTTATTTTCGTCATCAGATAAAAATGTTCATTCTAATGACCCTTTAAAAAATTAAATTACATACGAAAATTAACAAAACTTAACAAAGACATGTACGGAAACAACGCTTATTAACCCCAAGGGGTTACATTAAAATCAAACACATTATAGCAGCTGTTGAAAACGCGGCACATGCTTTGCACAGGTTCGTGTTTGCCGTAGTTGGTTCTTGAGTGCCGGAACATGAAGAACTGTTGTAAACGGAGATTTCGTCGTCGAGTGTTGATGGTCAAGAGATCCAGTCGAGCGGAACAATCAACATTTCCTTGAAGCAGATCACCAATGAAACACGCTTTGACTACCATACGCCTACCTTCCAACAGTTCCAGGTGGATGAGCTTGCACCGACTTCCATAACTTGGCCATCTGCGAAGGCCTTGCCACCGAATATGCCGCAAAGCAAAGCGTATAAACCTCCGCTGAACAGCTTTGATCCTCTGGAGTGCGTTTTAGTAGAAAAGGGACCAAACGCTGGCACAGTATTCCAAGAAAGAGTGAACCAAAGGGCAGTATAATGCCTTCAGACAGTAAACGTCCTTCAAGTATTTTTGCGAAGCGGAACATAAATCCCAGCTGCGAAGAGGCCTTGGAAACAATATATGAAATGTGAACCTTGAACGACAGTTTGGAGTCGAGTATTACTCCCAGATCCTTGACCGTTGTTTCTCGTTTCAAGTGCGTACCTCGAAGGATGTAATCGTGGATACATCGCACGTTTTCGGCCGAAGGAGATAGTTGAGCATTTGGATACATTTAAGGACATTCTGATGATTTGGCACCAGTTATCGAACACTTGCAGTTCCTGCTGAAGAAAGTGGACGTCTTCCGGACATTCTATAACGTAGTACAGCTTCAGGTCATCCGCGTAGGATAATTTCAGGCATTCGACCAAGGTCAGGACCAAGCTCACGTCGTTCATATATAGCAGGAAAAGGAATGGGCCAAGGTGGCTACCTTGAGGAACGCCGGATGTTACCGGAAAGCTAGATGAGGCGTAATCGGCAATCTTTACGGACATAGTTCTACCAGTCAGGTATGAACGGAGCCAGTTCAACAGTTGATCGTGAACCCCCATATTTAGAAATGGCAATCTGATGGTTCATTTTATCGAAGGCCGCAGAGACATCTATGTAAATGGCGTCTACTTGATGGCCGCGTTCCATTTCGCGCATGATGAACGATGTAAATACGGTCGAGCGCTTGGGCACAAAACCGTGTTGGTCTGGAGAAATAGTCTATAAATAGTCATGGACCAGCCTTTGGAGAACAATTAGTTCAAATAGCTTGGATACAGACCTTATGCAGCAGTTTCTAAAACATTTTAATGAAAGACATTAAGTCGACTAGCATTTAGTCAAATCGCATTTAGTCGGACCAAAGTTGAATGACATTTTGTCGGATTACATTCATTCGTTTGAAATTTTGGTTGAATGACATTTATTAAACTGACATGTAATCAAACGACATTTACTCGTACGACATTTGGTCGAATTTGATTTGTTTTTGAATGTGATTTTTTTATGGAATTTTTCTAATGGAACTTGGTCGAAAAATCCAAATCAATGACATTTTTTCGATAGGCGTTCAATTGTATTACATTAAGTCGGATAACATTTATACGAATAACTTACATTCGATTTACATTTGGTCGAATAAAGTTTAGTTGAATGGAATTGAATCAAAACAGATTTAGTCAGATGCCATCTATTCGATTGATTCGATTAATAAAATTTCACCGAATGACATTAAGTCGATTAACATTTAGTCGATTTACATTTAGTTGGATGAAATTCAGTCGAATGACATTTAGTCGAATTACATTAAGTCATCTGCACTTAGTAGAATGACATTAAGTTGAACGACATATAGTCCCATAACATTTAGAAACTTTTTCAAATGACATTTGGTCGAATAAGTGGATTCTATGAGATTTTAATGAAAGACATTTAGTCGAATCACATTTAGTAGAATGACATTTAGTCGGATGACATCTATTTGATTGACATTAGGTTGAATGAAATTTGGTTTAATGACATTTAGTCGACTGTCATACAGTCGAATGAACAAACAGGCGATACCAAAATCCTGCGGGTTTCGAACAATTGACCATTATTTTAAGTTCCATTGAATTTTAGAATAAGAATATTGGAATGAACTACATACATCAGACAAAATCTTGATTTTCTTTGAAATACATTATATTTACAAACAATTGTAAGTATTTTTATATAGATGCTAGTCTTATAAGGATAAACTAAAGAGAACTAAAAGCCCTTCTTCTTCTTTCCAAGCATTTCAAGCAAGTTGCTCGTCGCAATAAGCTTATACAACTGCCTACTTTTAAACTAAGTGTTCTCAATGCACTTCCAGAGTTATAAATAGGGAGCTTTCGATGCCAGATAGCATTTTTGCAAAAGTGTGGTCATTTGGCAAGTACAGTCATACCCTATGTCCAGGCAGTCGAGAAATTTTCCTCAACGAAAAATTTCTAGACCAGACCGAGAGTCGAACCCAGCCACCTCCAGCATAGTGTCGCTTTGTAGCTGCGTCTATACCAATTGAGCTAAAAGAGAACCCGATCTAACAAGTCTGAACCATTTTTTTATGTGTATGTATTGTCAATTTCTTCTTAATAAGGATACATTTTCTCTGGTTCGAAAATAATTTGAAATAAGTTTTAAGTGCAAGTTTAATTTGGATAAAAATATTCGACTTTATGTGAACTTTAATACAAAAAATACAAAATAAAAAAATACACAAAAAAAAATTTGTCATCTCGATTTCTAAGAAATTTGTGGACTTTTCCCGGAATACGTTTCATCAACCGGCACACATTATTCTCATCCATCGTTACGGCAATCTTATTCCACTTGGTTCTCAAGCCATTGATGCTTTTGACGACACTGCCATTCACCTTCAGCTTCCTCTCCATAACAGCCCAAAATCTCTGTATCGGTCTAGGCTGGGGACAGTTTGGTGGGTTGAGTTCTTTCGGTATAAACTGAATCCCGTTGGTTTCATACCACTGTGGCACTGTTTAACTGTAATGACAGCTTGCATGATCTGGCCAAAACATGACTGGTTCTTTGTGGGATCAGATGAATGGCAATATTCGCTTTTGGAGACCTTCCGTTCTGTACAGCTCTGAATTAAATGTCTTATCAGTGATGAAAACCTTGGCCTTTCTACCGCAGCTACAGATGCCTTGCCAAATCATGTATTTACGTGCAAATTTATTTGCAAACACAAAATTGAATTTGGCAGGAACATCTCCCCGAGCCATAGCTATGTAAAATTTTTGTCCCGGTAGCTGTTTGAAATCGGCCTTTACATAGGTTTCATCATCCATGAGGAGACAGACACTGAATTTTGTCAACACCTGATCATACAGTTTTCTGGGACGGATTCAGGCCACATTGTTCTGCTTTTGATCCCTATTTGGTTGTCTACAGGTACGGTATGGCTTGAAGCCTTCCCGAAGACGAATTGTTGCACGGTACTGCGTCCGTCGCGAAACTTTATGGCCAAATCGCGGTCTTAGATGTTGGGGTTTGCTTCTTGATGACTTTGTTACGCAGTTGATTGTTGACAGTACCCGTCCGATGCTTCCTTTGAGGCTTGCGTTCCGTCGACAAAGTTTCTCTGCACTTTTTCAAAACACGCCACACGGTATTTCGGGGAAAACCCAACACTTAAGCAAGTTTTAGCCCAGACAACGAAGGGTTTTTCAAATGATTGCGCACAATGATTTTCTTCTTTCTTCTTCCATGTTGTATTTCTCTAAAACACGTTCGAACTGCACCGCAGAAAAAAAATGATGTTGTTATTGTTATAGGGAACACATAAGATGTTACAGTTTACAAATACGACCACTAGGATCGCTGTTGGAATCAAAAATGTTTGTTCCAATACTTAATGGGCCGAAGTATGAGATAAGAGAACATAAACATTTACCAAAGGATTAAAATTCACAAACAGAATTCTTAATCGTGATTGTGGGTTTTCTTTGTTACGAATACAGAAGTAGGAAGAGTCAGCCCTATCCATGGTTATATGTGGAATTTCTCGCATAGATAAAAACTTCAAACCATGCATTCTACCTGAACGAGTCACGAAATTTCTGCTCACCTGTTCATAAATTTAAACATGCAAACATCTTCCGCAAAAAAAAGTCTGACAAAAAAACTTCCTCCGGGAAACAAACTCTATGCGACATCTTCTGAAGGGGTACGAGAAACCCTTTAGTGTCGCTTTGTCACTGGTGTCTCTCGGAGCAGAATATATTTCCATTTTAATATCTATTTTAGCTACAGAAGCCACTCTATGCCACAGCCACAGTGGCCCCTGTTGTTGTTCTATTTCGGAGATTAAATCAGTGAAAGCTGCTTCCGTTGAAAGAAACGATATTGGAAAGTAGTACAAAAAGGCGAAATAGGTTTTTAATTAAAAAAAGATATCAGATTAGAAGTTTCCAATTCCCTCGGATTGCGATTCGAGCGTGGAGAATACAAATTGTTTTAGAACTCTTCGATGCATTAACCGGTTTCGGGCAGGGTGTTCTTGCTTGTTTGGCTTTACTATCTTGTTGGTAAAGGCACTGCAGTTTTAACCCTGGAAAGTTTTCTCATTTTAAGAGAGGTTTTTTTCTCTTGTATTATTCATGATAAGATCACAGGAAGTGTATTGCCACTGTATACAATGGGTAATGGATAATCTTTTTTTTTTCTAATTAGATCGGGGGTGGATGAATCACTTAACGACTTGCATTGATTTGAAACTGTCACGATTTTATCGCAATTATCTGCGAAAAAAGAAACGACAACGCAATGGGGACAAAAGCAATTTATCTTCATCGGAGCAAGCGGTGATTATAATTTGCGTTTGCCTTTCAATTGAAAACACTAGCAGAATGATGCATTCCAAAGCTTTAATCCAACTTAAATAGTTGCATATCAAATGAATTAAAAAAGCATAATAATGTTGAGACAACATTTCGTCGGTGAATGTGTTTTAAAGTAAGAAACAACACGAGAACACGACCGCCCGTTGCACGCCTCAGTTTTGTGTCAGCTATTCATTTTTTTCAGCTTTCAAGTTGACGTTGTTTTAATGTCATTAACATTACTGAGCACGATTTCTCGCCTGCTTTATATTTATTTTCCGGATGACGTTCCATAAGCTCTCCCCATGTTCCGAAACCAAGCTGGAAAAAAACGGTACTTGGTGACATTATATTTCATTTGCTTGCTCTACCCAGGCTGTAAGCCTGGACGCTTTCATGGGATCTGTGTTAACAGCCTAAGTCCTGGGGACGAAGAGGATGTATTTCGCGAGGTTGCAACGTAGCAACGTATTTTGCGATTTTATTTTTAGAATGGTGAGAATGTATATACACCGTGTCCAATATATTTTCATACACTGTTTCCTTGCATTGGTGTCGTGCAACTACTCAAAATGATTCACGTATGTGTTGGTGTAGTTTTGCAATATGTTTATACAAACGCTTTTCGGTTATGTCCGATTGTTTTCATTCGGTGTTTATCTTTTACCAGCGATGAAGGAGTTTCGTGCTGTGGTGATAAAAAAAAGTGTTTGAAAGGTGAGCGTCCGGGCGCTATTTTCAGAAATTTTAAAAACCTCGGAGTCAAGCGGGATTTTGTGTACCGAACCATCCGAAGGTACCATGACATCTGCTCGTTGGATGACCGGAAGAGATTCGGTCGTACTCGTACGGTGTGGACTGCACGAGTTTGTAAAGTGGTCAGGGAACGGATTAGACGAAAATCACAGCGCTCTGTACGTAAAATGGCCGCAGATCCGAATGTTTCGAGATCGTCAATGCACAATATACTGCAAAATGACCTCGGATTCCAAGCTTTCAAGAAACGTAAGGTTCACGGTGTTTCGGAACCTTCCAAGCAGAAACGTCTCGAAAGAGCAAGTCTGCTTTTGTCGCGGCACGGTGGGGAAGAATTTATCTTTCCCGACGAAAAGTTATTCGTCTTGCAACAGTCCCAAAATGTCCAGAACGACAGTTTGTGGGCTCTCTTCGAGAACTGTCCCATTGAGTGAGAGGAATATTCCACGGTTCTAAGGTACTGCTTCAGTAATGGTTTGGAGAAGTTTTGGAGAAAGTTGTCATATGTACAAGAGGTGCTTGGAGATGATCACTAGGTGTTTCAGCCGGACGGAGCGCCATCGCATACTGCAAATCTCGTTCAGGGCTGGTGCCGAGAAAATTTGACCGACTTTTTGGACAAGAATGAATGGCCTCCCAGTTCACGAGATCTGAATCCCTTGGATTATTTCGTACATACATCCTGGCAAAGGTAAATGACAACAGGGCGTCTAATATGAACCAATTCAAAACCGTAATCAAACGAATTTCGAACGAAATGCCGAAGGAAGTCGTGCGTGCAGCCTGTGACGGTTTCAAAGAACGTCTGGAGCTGGTCAAGAAGGTTAAAGGCGGCGTTATTCCAAAACATGTGCTGTAGTTGATCAGTATTATATTGCAATATAATGGGTAAAGTTATCAATAAAATCTGAATCGATTTGAAATAAATAGCGTTTTATTTTGTATGAGAATATGTTGGACAAGGTGTAACCTTCAACTGCAGGGTGCTGTATACCTCATTTAGATAAGCATATTTCAGGAAGATATATGATAATATTTAATTATAAAAATACTTCTCCCCATGTTATAAAACCTCAAAGATATAGACCTCTTGAAACTTTTATGATTTTAGCAATGATTTCTCAAAACTATGTCCACCTCAAAGGGTATGCTACTTGGCGCAAGTCTTTTTATTACCCTTCTAACACAAAAAATGGGTAGGGGAGTACAGTACAAAATGCACTGGTTGGGTAGAATGACCCACTCAATAAGTATGCTCAAATCTTCAAAGCTATAGCTTTAATGGTATGATACTTTATCAATCTTTGCATAAAACAGCATTACTCGTAATTGTGTAGTACAATAAGGCACTAAATACACCAAAATATGATCAAAATTGATGAAATTTTAATGACTGTTGCACACATGTCAATAATAATGTTATTATAATAAGCTTTTCCCATGCGCAAATAACCATGGTTATATAATAAATTCACTTCACATTTATCGCACAATACAAAGTTCAGGCTAGTAGCAAGACTTCACTATAATTCCACGTATTTTCAGAATATTTGTGGGCAACGGCAGGCTTTGAAATTGAAAGATAAAAGTTTGAAAACGAGCGGAGGGCATTGAACGGTAGTATTCGATCAAGCACATAACCCTTTGCCATACTACCCAATGCAGGGTAAGCAAGCGGGAGGAAATCCCCTTGACTGGTAAAAAGCTATGCTCTGGTAAAAAGCTATGCTCGATCGGGCTCTTATACTATCTATTGCTTTTGTCTGGTTCTAGCAAATTTTCCCTCTCCCAATACTGCCTAACACGGGTGAGAAATTATATCCCGCTGTTGGGTTTATTTTTAGCATGCACCGCCTATTTCACACATTTGTTCTTCTCGCCATTCTATTACTTATAGATCTCGGAGAGAACGATGGTGAGTGGTGCAAATACTGAACCCCACCAGACTACCGTCGTTCTCTCCGAGATCTATAAGTAATAGTATGACGAGAAGAACAAAGAAGAAGAAGAACTTCTTCCTCCACTCCATCTCATTCAACCGGCCCTATCTGTTCACATTCCTTCTTAGGGGTGGCATTTCCATTTGGCACTCCAGTGCTGGCATTCTTGCTCCTACTTTCACTCCGCTTTGCTTTCCTACTTCGGTATTACTCCTATCTGCCATTGCACTCCTATCGTCGCCTTTTCTTCACATCTCTTCGTCTCTCCCTGACTCACCTCGGAGGTGGTCCACCAGTTCCGGTGTGGGAAACGTCCACACTGGTGGTTCCCCGACTACCAACGGATATCGCAGGAGAGCACAGTCTTCGTATCCGAGTTGTAAAGGTTGTCCGACAGTTCCGGTTGGAGATGACGTCCGCACTGGCGGGGCCCTACATGCTCGAAACGCTTCTTCGTTCTTCTCCAGTTGCATGACGAATCGAGTGCTAAGGTCGGTCCGACGATTTTGGTTGGGCAATGACTTCCGGTTCATCGGCGCCCCAATGACCCGAAGTCAAACGCATTGTCCTCTCTCCTAACATCTGACATTACTCTGCTTCTCTCGTTAGCTGATTGCTTCTTCACTTTTGCTGCAGCTCGGTTAGAATGCTTGTGACTATTCTGTCCAAGTATTCCACATGCTTTCACCCCGACACATTTTCTCTGCTATGTTGTCCACGCTCACACCGGCTATCTCCCTTTGAACAGCCGCAAATCTTGGGCATTTGAAAAGGACATGCTGCTCCGGTGTTTCCTCCTCGTGCTCGCTGTGCGGGCAGAAGAGTGACGCAGCATGACCACACCGATGCAGATATTTTAGAAAACAGCCGTGACCTGACAGAAACTGCGTCAGGTGAAAGTTCACCTCTCCATGCCTCCTGTTCACTCACACTGACACGATGGGTCCACCTTCCACTATCTGCGTTGTCCTACTCTTGCTGCCACTTAGCCAACGAGTCGTTAACGACGTCTCTCCACTTATAGCATTCCATAGGCCAGGATGATGCAAATTGGAGTCATCCCGGTGATAACGCATTCTGCCTCCGTCGAAAGAGTTCTGTAAACGCTTGCAACACGTATGGACATGAGCCAGGACGTACTGTTCAGCTTCCTTCTATTCCGCTGCGTTTAAAATGCTGCATTCCAGGCTGGGACTCCATACCCCAATATCGAGTTTACTACACTCGCCAGAATACGCCTCCTGTTACACCTAGGTCCACCGACATACGGCATGATTAAGACGGTCGTCAATCATCACTACTAGATGCTTCAGTGCACGCTTCGACGAAACTGCATGCCCTCCTACGCTGATTTGAACATGCTGAACCGCCTTTTGGTTGCTGACCAGAACTACCTCCGTTTGGTGATGGGCCAGCACCATTTTGCACCAGTCATCCATGTTTCGATGATATCGAACGTTCCCGCCGTTAGCATCTCTTCTAACGTCTCGTCGGTTATCGTGAGGATGACATCATCCGCAAAGCCGACAGTCTCAACACCTTTGGGCAACCTCAGCGTTAGTACTCCATCGTACATCACGTTCCAGAGCGTTGGGCCGAGGATGGATACTTGTGGCACTCCTGCCGTGACCATGACCGACTTCCGCCCCAACTCCGTTTCATATACCAGAGTTTTGTTCTGGAAATAGCTCCCAAGTACCCTGCAAAAATAGTCAGGGACTTGCGTTCTTTGTAACGCTTTGACGATGGCCTCCCAGCAAACGCTGGTGAAAGCGTTTTTCACGTCAATTGCTTAGACGGCGCAGGATCGATTGCCGCATCTCTTCTGTTTGGCTGCCTTTTCTGCGCTCGGTTTGCGTCCACCGTCGAGAATTCTTTTCGGAATCCGAACTGCCTTTTGGGTAGACCACTCTTGCTCTCTTTGCTCTCCGTCAGCCTGTTAAGGATGATCCTTTCCAGAAGCTTGCCAAGGGTATCCAGCTGAGGGTATCGGCAGCAACACCAACTTCTGGACCTTCCATCTAACCGGAAGGCAACCTTCATCCAGACATTTCTAGAGCGCCGATCTGAACATGTCTGGAAACGCCATGATCGCGGTTTTCAATGCAACGCTGGGTATTCCATCCGGACCGAGAGCTCTTCCCAACTTCAGACCCATTGCAATTGCCCGTAGCTCTTCATTTGAGATCTGAATCTCTTTGGTAGTATGGTGTAGGTGGCCACTCTTTTACGTTGTGTTGCAGTAAAAGACCGCCAACGATCACCTTCAATTTAATAGGGCACATTTCACTCGGTGTTGCTGGACCTTTGAAAGTCGCCATCACTATCTGATAAGCGTTGCACTAGGGATCAGCATCAGCTGCTCCGCACAGCTGTTTGAAGCAAGTCGATTAACTAATCTTGATCTCCCGTTTCAAAGCTGCTCTAGCTGCACGGAACACAATCTTCCGTTCTTTTCTCTCCGCTTCACTTTTGACCTCGTTCCACCAATACACAGGACGCCGCCGGTTCTAAGGCTTCAATTTCCTCGGAATCGACGCATCGCACGCCTTCGCTAGCATTTTTGTTAGCTTGCGGATACGGAGCTTCCAGATACGGAGTTCCAATTTCTGCTCCAAGCACTTCAACGAAGACGTCCTTGTCAAATTCATGTTTCCCACTTCCTGTCGCAAGGTCTCGACCTCCCCAACACCGTGGGGGTTTGCCGACCGATAAATAGTGGATCGCCTGATGATCGCTATGGGTGTACTCTTCGCTGACTCTCCAATTCATGGTCGAATCTACTGCCCAGCATGGATTCTACCCGAAGAGATCCATGACGACAAATCTCTTCCAATTCACCTCCTTGTGCATTCGACCGATGGACGCTGGCATGCAAGTAGATGCCATATACACTGATTTCAAAGCTCTATTCGACCGAGTGAACCACGATCTTCTGCTTCGAAAACTCGAAAAACTCGGAGTATCCACAGCCTTTGTGGGTTGGTTCAAATCATACTTGTCCGGCGGTCTATGAGAATTAGGATGGGCTCATCGCTTTCAGCTGTGTTTACTACATCATCTGGTGTTCCACAAGGGAGTAATCCTTGCTGTGATTTTGAAGCTTACCGATGGTTTCACTGATCTCTGTGTTTGAAATCACTGTACTGTGCTCTGGTGCGCTCGATTCTGGAATCTACTGTATTATTTGGTGTCCGTTCAACATTATGTAGGTTGACCGTTTCGAATCGATCCAAAGAAAGTTTGTGCGCCTAGTTCTTCGTCATCTACCATGGCGTGATCGTCTTAATCTGCCACCATACGAACATCGATGTATGCTAATAGGAATTGAAACCCTGGAGAAAAGAAGGTTTTTATTGCCAAGGTTTGTTGCGGATATTAATATATACGTACCAGAACGCTCCTTTTGTCGGCGTAGCTTTTTGCATAAGGCACCCGCAATACTAGATACGGCCAATACGACCCAATACGGCATCATCTTAACCTATTTTTGTAACTAGTAATCGATGTATATTGTAGTTATTTTGCTCTTCCTTCATTGTGGTATTTATGTCAATGTTTGATTTGTATTTTATGTTATACATAAAGACTGGACTCGGAAAAAAAGAGACACACAAAAATGATCACCAAAAATTCATTTTAAATCGGATACTTTTCAATTTTTCAGGGATTAAATAACTATATATAAGCTATGTTTTGAAATAATTTATTTATTGAATTCCCTCCCCCAGCTTAATGCTTGTACATTTCTCGTAATACTGCTCATGAGATCTTGGGCGAGGCTTTGTCTATCTTCCTTACACAATTTCTGCCAGCTTTTCTTCAAAGCTTCATCGGTTTTGAATGTTTTTCCACTTTTCTTCAACTTCTTCTTCATTATCGCCCAAAACTTTTCGATGGGACGAAGTTCTGGTGTATTTGGCGGGTTCGCCTCCTTCGGGACTACATTAACGCCCTTCGCTTCGTACCAATCCATTACAGGCTTGGCCTAATGGCACGAAGCGAAATCCGGCCAGAACAGCGTGGGGCCACGGTGAGAGCGGAGGAAAAGCAAGCGCTTCTGCAAGCATTCCTCTCGATAAATCTGCCCGTTTAAGGTGCCGGTTGTAACGTCCGGCTTGCTGTACCGTCCGCACTCGCAGATCGCCTGTCACAACAGGTACTTCTTCGCAAATTTGTCCATCTTTCTCTTCCGGAACTTTTCCGGAACCTCCATGCGGGGCATACCGATATATGATATATGTCTCGTTGTCCATGACGAGACAGCCTGGCTTGACCAGCCACTCACGGTATAGCTTCCGCGCACGCAATTTGGCCACCGTGTTTTGCTTGTCAGTCCGGTTTGACGCCATCCTGACCTTAAAAACACGTAGCTCAGCCCGCTTCATGGTCTGCTGGACGAACCGCTTCGACGAATTGACCTTTTTGGCCACGTCTCGGGTGGAAAGGTTTGGGTTATTCTTTAAGTACTGCCTTATCTTCCGCGCCTTCTCTGGGTTTTCGGTTTTCAGCCGCTTCCAGCGCGCCGCTCGATGGTCTTCGTCTCCTGGAACATCTACTCAACGCGGGACACGGTGTAATGGTGGATTCCAAGCCTTTTGCCGATCCATCTGTGCGACTGACCAGGATTATCGATCACCACGCCCAAGATTTGCTGGCGTAGCTCTTCTTGTTTCGAATGCATCTTGAAAACTTGACAGATCGTGATAAAATTTTGCACACATAAACATAACACTCTAAACTAGTATTACCCAAAATTTCATTAATTTTTACCCACGCGATAAAAAGTTACACCCAAAACAAGGTATCGCATTTTTTCCTAGTCCAATCTTTATTTAAGAAAATGACAGGGTTTTCATGCCAATTTGAGCCGCTCCCGTCTTAAATTGTTTCTTCCCTGTCCATCTTCATTAAGACAAAAGTGTCGGATAGAGATTAATAATAAATAAATAAATAAATAAATAAAATGATTGTTAAGGTGCAAATCATAGGAATTTCTATATTTCTTTTTCTGTTATACACAACACCACTGATTTTTGGCAAGGATATGACTGAAAATCGCTTGTTCCATTAAAAGAACATCGCCTCGTTTCTAACACACGCTACTTAAAAATAATAACATTCATTCACATTGCAACCTATTCTTAGGTCACCTTTACGTACAACCCCATTGGACTGTCTCTTGAAGTTTTTTTTTCTTTCTGACGTCACCGTATTCGATTCGTTGATACCGGTAATTGTCACGTGCGCGTATGAGTCACACGACGTCATATGTTGGCCGACTGCGTTGTTCATGTTTTGATGATTTCAAGCTGAACAATTCATTAGGTCCTAAGTAACATTGGGAGGCTCTCTTCGTCGACATTCTCTATGCGTTCCTACGGTTGTGTAAAAACATGTTCACATATTTACAGTACGGTAACATAAAGTGTAATTAGAAAATCACCTTATAGACAAACTGTTAACGAAAGAGAGCTTCAACGCAGAGAATCTCTCAATGTTACTTAAGATCTAATACATTTTTTAGCTTGATTTGTATTGATTATGGCCAATCGTTGGTCTGCGTCGTTGAGCGGGTGCCTAATACTGACGAATAGTTCTGTCACTGTGAAGCATTTTTCATGTCAGCAACAATGCGATGGTTTGTGTCCGTTTGGGAGTGAACTACAGCCATAAGTTGCTTCTGTTGATGAAGCATCTTCCTCACGTCAGCTTTGTTCCGTAAAATGTTTTGGCGGTCGGCACACATAGAAACCATAAATGCGACGATGAAATGTTTCCGTTGAAGTTTCACTCCGACACAGTCAGCATATTTTTTCTTGCAAAATTCGCACTTCCACACAAAGCGGTCGTTGATGCTGCTGCACGATGTTACTCCGCTGGGCATGATAAGACGTTTGAAAGTATACTAAAACAAGCTTACCAAGGGCTTATAAAATACACAACAAATAAAATAAAAAATATACATATTTTTGCAACACAAATTCTTCCAAAACGCATTCTAAAGAGTATAACTATCCAGAAACTCGATGAATCGTCACAATGTTGGTTTCTTAATTCTGGTGGTCGAGACATTCATAGCCTACTTCACATTTCGTTCTTTTTTAGTTTTCGCAGTTTCAACCGGTTTATTCAATGTTTATAGAGGCGAAATGAGTTTTTAAAACCATAAGTAGAGCTGTCTATCTTAATCACTCGCCGGCTCATCATCTGTGAGAAAGGTAAGCACACGTGTAATGAGAGGCGATTTATGAAATTCATTTGTGGAATTAAAATGCAAAACTTTAGCATGTAATTGAAAAGCGTCCTTCCTTTTCTCTTGCTCTCAAGGCCTAGGCCTTCCGGCCACAGCATGCGGAAGAGACATTTTCGAATTAAATTAATGGAGTTTCCTTTCCGGTCTCACTTTTCCATGCACACCAACATCCACCAGCATATCCGTCCATCACAATATACCGGCCTACAGAGGAGTTCCCGTCATGTCAATTTTGAGATGCGAGTGATCAAACCCCCCCCATTGATAGCATCGTCCTTCAACTTTTTTTTCACGTACATTTCCTTTCTTTGTTCGCCTCAAGAGCATCAACCTATCTACACTTGTGAGGGACAGACTCGGCGCAAATATTGAGATAAAAAATTAAACCGGTCGCCTATGGCCGCAAGGAAAACGAGGTATGTATAGACAAACAAACACCCCCCAGGGGATGACAACTTTTTGTTCGGCAGAATACCTTGCCTCCGATAAGACAACCAACATGAACTTGAATACTATTGGAAGCTGAGTCGGTTTTACGATAAGAATACAATTCTATTATATGAACTGAGGAAAGTTAAGAACATTCCAGCTTATAGGTACTTAAGAGAACTAGTAATCAATTAGTTCCAGTTTAAGATTATCACTTCCAGTTGGTAATCAATTCAACCGATTAAAAATACATGCCATCGAACATACATCAAGTATTTATATGTAGGTCGTTAACCATCTATGCGACTACTGGCAGAAACGCTTTATAAGGTATTTCAAGCCATAAAAAGCGAAAAATCGATTTTCTCTAGGCGGTACCACATCTTAGTGACAATATTTGCTCAGCATGTTTGAAGTTCCTCTCGAAGCAGTTTTTTTAAAGCTGCGTTATTTTTTATTCTTCCGTGAAATTCAAATTTTAAACGCACAGTTTTAAATTTGTTATAGATGTGATGAGCTTCTTTGTTCGCTGTTCAAAGCACTTGAACTAGTTTTGGCTTTTGGATTTCTCAAACTCTATAATCGATTATTAATATTTATGGTTAGTAAGGAGATTTTCAGTCAAAGGCTGGTTCACCATCAAACTCTATAGAAGAGCATGGAAGTCCAATAATTCATACATCTCTGTCAGCTAGATTTGATTTCATAATGTAACTTTGGTGTCTGCGTCGCAGTTGAGAATCTATCTTTCATGGACTAGGCTGTCATCCATCGACGGTTATTGAATTTCAGAGCTTAACTCCCTACCTTAATGACGAACGGTTGGATTTTAAAGTTCAAATTTGTAATTTAGTTACATTTTCAAGGATGTGCACTTTTATTTTTCGTGGAGAATGTAAGTTTAACAAATTATATAAAATGCATCCATCGCTGACAGAAATCTGAATTGCATTGTGATGTTAATATTAGAGGCTTGTAAATTTGCATTTTATTCCACAAAAGCAGCAATTGTCATGAAAAAGTTTTGAAAAACGTGAGCTTCATGCAATACGTACTATTGACTATATATAATGTGTCCCAGACAGTACAGTAAACAGTAATTTCAATGCGATTTATTGCCAATAACTTTACTCAGAAGCCGATTTTCAAATGATCACGGATTTTTTGGAGATATTGCTTTTGTTTGTTCTCATAAGTTTGTCCCACGATGAATTGCTCTAACTATAAAACCTAAGATGTGAGAACGCAATATTGAAATATACCTATATGTTACGTTTCATCATTGAATATCATTTGAATATATCATTGAATATAACACTTTCTTTATACCAGTTCGGGCAACGCACCGTTAGACAAAGTTGTAAAATTAAAGCCTGTCCACGTTAAATATCACATTAAAAACACATTTCTTGCAGTGTAGATTTTGTATTATTTCACAGACCGCTGAAACGTTTCACTTATATGACAGCCGAAACTCTCCACTTAATTTCGTGGTGCAACATGTTTACAGTCTTGTTACATTCAGGGAAACGGCGTCGAATCAAGTGGAAGTGCACAAGCGCATTTTATACGAAGAAGGTGCCCAACCGTGACGACAAGCAAAATTGCTAAGGAGCTATACACCAATTTTTTTCAAATATTTTCTTGTATCATAATGGACGACGAAACATACGTACTCGAAGCCTTTAAACAGCTTCCAGATCTGGCTTACCGTAATACGTGCCAAAAAAAACGAGACTCCACCAAACTGTCCAAAACTTCGCCCAATGGAGAACTACTGGGCTCTAGTTGAGTGGAAACTCTTCGAAACTAAGACGAAATCAAATGGTACCGATGATTTCAATCGAAGATATAGAATCGTCATGGTGGGCGTATCTGAGGATTCCGTATGGAACCTGATGGCGAGTGTACCACAGAAAGCTCGCGAGTTTTACAGAAAGAAAGAATAACATCTCAATCAACTGTTTTAAATATAGATCTATCACTAGTATTGTGAAACAAACAATCGGTTTTGCTGAATTATGTGTTTGTTTTGCTGCTATTATTTTAGTGTCCGAAATTTAACATGTACCATATTCATAAATTTAGTTTCTGGAACAAGTTATCAGTACATTGAACAAAATTAGCAGAACACCCAGAACTTTACATAATTTATAATGCAAATTTACAATAAAACTTTTAAAATCTTATTCTGAGCTTTGTAACTTTATACAGTCAAGTCTCCTACAGCACGGTGAGTGATATCATTCAAGCAACTGTGTTTCAGTTCTCAACCCATATCTGGTAACAAATCCAGTCAGCGTCATTAAGATTTTCGGAGACGAAAAGTCTTGCATTTCGTCCTTTTTTCTTTTCTATTTTTGTAGGGGCATAGAACCACTGAGTCCACTAAATTGAACTTTTGTGGTACACCCCTGTTTAAAATTATTATTCGCACAAGCTTGATCATCATTTGTCAAGTGAACAGCCTAAGAAGCGTCTCCTAGTCAGACAAAATCGAGTTTTCAAAACCCACAACCTTTCCAGTATTTGCAGTCTAAATTTCTTCAGGTTGCATACAGCCACTGTACACCGTGTCCAGTATATTCTCATACAAAATAAAACTCTATTTATTTCAAATCAATAATCCAGATTTTATTGATAACTTTACCCATTATATTGCAATATAATACTGATCAACTACAGCATATGTTTTGGAATAACACCGCCTTTAACCTTTTTGACCAGCTCCAGAGGTTTTTCGAAACCGTTACAGGCCGCACGCACGACTTCCATCGGCATATCGTCATTTGATTAGGGTTTTGAATTGGTTCATGTTAGACGCCCTGTGGTCATTTACCTTCACCAGCATGTATGTACGAAATAATCCAAGGGATTCAGATCTGGTGAACTGGGAAACCATTCATTGTTATCCAAAAAGTCGATCAAATTTTCGTCGGAAAAGATAAATTTTTCCCCACCGTGCCGCGCCAAAAGCAGACTTGCTTTTTGAGTCATTTCTGCTTGGAAGGTTTCGAAACTCCGTGAAACTTACGTTTCTTGAAAGCTTGGAATCCGAGATCATTTTGCAGTATATGCATTGACGATCTCGAAACATTCAGATCTGCGGCCATTTTACGTACAGAGCGCTGTAATTTCCGTCTAAACCGTTCCCTGACCACTTTAACAACTCGTGCACTCCGCACCGTAGGAGTACGAACAGATCTCTTCCGGTCATCCAACGAGCAGGTGTCACGGTACCTTCGGATGGTTCGGTACACAAAATCCCGCTCTACTCCGAGGTTTTTCAAATTTCTGAAAATAGCGCCCGGCCGCTCACATTTCAAAAACTTTTTTATCACCACAGCACGAAACTCCTTCATCGCTGGTAAAAGATAAACACCGAATGAAAACAATCTGACCTAACCTAAAAGCGTTTGTATAAACATAGTGCAAAACTACACCAACACATACGTTAAGCATGTTAAGTAGTTGCACGACACCAATGCAAAGAAAAGGCGTATGAGAATATATTGGACGCGAAATTTAAGTCTGCTCTTGTACTGCAGAACAGATGTTTCGAGGTTTCAAGTTTCATGTTACAAAAACGACAGATATCATTCTGAACGTGGCCAATGTTTTTCAAATGATATCTACTCTGGCAATGTCCGGTTACTAGGCCAGTATAGGTACAAAGAACTGTTTTATTGAGCTCGATGAGCTTTTTACTGATTGTAACATTCGGATCTGAATCAAAAACCCATCAAATATCATATAAACTAAAAAAAAAATTAGTGCAATGGTGATGTTCCCTTATTTCCAGGACTGCAATGACTTCACCCGGGCTCTTATTCCTAGTACTCCTACAAACTTAGAAATTATGAATTTTACACGAGACGTAATTCATGTTTGTTAAGGTGAATCGCTGCTCCATGTATTTTTTCCTATCTTTTTTCTCGCTCTCGCAAACTCACCTTGCTATTTCAGATTGATAAATCTCGATTGTTAGTGAATGAACATCGAATCGAACTATATCAGATTGCTTACAGCAAGTAAGCATACAAACTGATGTGATTCTAAGTTATATCAATTCTTAATGTTGAGGTAAAGATTGCCGTCAATATTGATTCAGCATAAGCCCTTAAAAGTGAGGGAACGTAAAGAAAGATTTCGAGTAAAATTATGCCTCTTGACACTGACACATACGCAATTCGACGAGAGATGTGTTTGATTGAATCTATTTTCTCATCTCTTTCTACTCATTCTTATGTGCTAAAGGACGCTCGCATGTGTCGGTCTCATGGGACAGATTTTTACTGTCCATTTTGGTAATGTGTAGTTAAACGGCAAGATCACTCGATACGTGTGGTTAACAAACAAAAATATAGTTTTCTAGGGAAACCGACTGCTAATTCAAGGCCCGAGATACCGTCCTGGCTCCTTGATCATACGTCATAACTCCTTGGAAAAATGCACTTCCAATTCGCATTTCTGAAGTGACAAATCTCGGTTATTGTTGTCATTTCAAACTGAAATGCATTTTAAATTCATTTCACCATGTTTGCTGCGTCGCAGCAAATATCGCGATATTTTATGATCCACTTCATCTTTTTGGAACTTGCTGGATTGTTAAATTTTACGGATGTTCCGAAAATTCCAGAAGACCACTCAAAGACCACTTAAAGCCATAAATTGTTCTCCACATCGCTTTTCTTCTTTCATTTTGTTTTTTTTTTTATAGTTTATGCTGGTTCAACGTCCTATTAGGACCGCACCTATAACACAATATTTCTCCATAAAACTCGGTTGAGGGCTGCTTGTCTCTAGTTCTTCGAATGCCCTACACTTTCAAGGTCTTGCTCCACTTGGTTTAACCACCCAGCTCGCTGCGCTCCTCTGCGTCTTGTACCGGTCGGATTCAAGGCAAACACATTTTTGCGGGGTTGTTGTCCGACAATCTAGCAACATGTCCCGCCCATTATACCCTTCCAGCTTTAGCGACTTTCTGGATACTGTGTGCACCATAGAGCTGCGTATTATCCTTCCAAAGCACGTGTCGTTCGAAATGCTTGCAGGTCCACGTCAAATGCCCGGAGAGAACTGTCGGTCTTATCAGCGTTTTGTTCATGGTACTCCGTGCACGGGGATGAAGTTTACCATACCTCAAAGTCTTGTGGAGTCCATAGTAGCCACGACTTCCGTTAATAATGCGTCTCCGAATTTCTCTACTGCATTTGTTATCCGACGTAACCAATGATCCGAGGAACACAAACTCATCCACCACCTCGAACTCATCTCCGTCGATTGTCACAGTTCTGCCTATCACGCTCGGTTTTTCCCGCCAACAGATACTTAATCTTCGAAGCATTAACCTTCAATTCAAGCTTTTCCGCTTCACGTTTCAGCTTGGAGTACTGATCAACTACCTGGAACCTGGAACGTTCTGCCGACAATGCCTACGTCGTAAGCGAAGCAAATAAACTGACCGGATTTATTGAAGTTTGTACCCCGCATGTTAAAGTCCACACGTTTCATAACACCTTCTAGTGCAATGTTGAGACCGGAAAGACCATCGCCTTGTCGATCTCCTTTGCGTGTTTCAAACGAGTCCGATAACTCACCCGATATCTTCACGTAACACTGTACACCATCCATCGTAGCCTTGATCATACTGGTTAGTTTCCCGGGAAAAAACCTTCTCGTACATAACCTTCCATAGCTCTTCACGATCAATTGTATCGCATGTGACCTTGAAGTCGATGAATAGGTGGGGTGTACTGACTTGATATTTGCGACATTTTTGGAGGATTTGCTGCCACGTTAAGATTTGATCAGTTGTTGATCGACCGTTCACAAAACCGGCTTAATAACTTCCCACAAATCTGCTCGCTAGCGGGATAGACGACGGGAGATAATCTGTGATTGAGAATACTGATCTCAATAGTTCTCACATTCTAACTTGATACCCTTTTTGTATATTGTATGTGACTCTCTCTCTCTTTAATTAAAACGTGGTCGATTTGTAATTCGATATGTTGTAGTGATCTCCAGGTGTACCGATATAGGAGGCTATGCTGGAAGTATGTACTACGTTTGGCCATGTCCTTGGAGGGGGTAAGATCGATGAGTCTGGCCTGTGATTCTCAACTTGCACATCCTGTTATCGGTTGGCCACCAAATAATCACGCGCTTTTGCATTTTGCCCATCACGATAAAAGCTGTACCCAGCTTGAGTGTATTGCAGCAGCTCTGGTAGATGATATAACTATCCCTATGCGTATGTACCATTGATTCTTTCCAGCAAACCTCCTGCAGCGTCCGACATTGTACCCTCAGTAAGTCGGAAAGAATGTGGTTACTTCCCAACAAATTGAGGGCTTTCAATTCCATGTTCCGAGTTTCCAATCGTTAGTCACTTTTCCTTGCCTGGGTCTATGCCGATTGTCCCGGTCCGTATTTACATCGAGTGCTTCCATTATTATTATTTTTACGGTTGGTTTGTAGAGCCTGCACCAGCCCCCTGTCTCGCTGGAGGATCATCGAGGACGTTGATCGGCCGCCTTTAACATGGAGAACAAACGCCGTTTTAAGCCCCTGACATGGAGAACAGACGCTCAGGTTGGTGAAGGCCTGGGCTTTTACTCTTATAGTGGGGTGACTCGCTTTTAAAGGGCTGCTTTCGGATATGTGTGGGATTTGGGATTGTGCAATTCGACAGAATCCAGCAACTGCTAAGTCCCCCTCACCCCTCATCCTAGGCAGTCCCCGCTTCCTTTCCACTTTGCCTCAGGGTATTGAGTTTCGAGAATTTGTGGAAAACGAGCCAAGCACGCGACGTTTCAGGAAACCCGACTATGACAATGACTATTTATCACTACCGCTAATGCGCAAGGACTAGTCGGATTCCGAATAGTCGTGTTTGATTCACCTAAATATTGTTTCCAGTGTTTGAAAAACTTGAAATTGGAACACGATTTTATGTGTCGAATGCAACAATATCACTGCAATATCACTGTTCAGTTATTAGGTTAAAAAATTCAGTGCTTAATTTTTAGCCGAGGTTCATCTTTATACATTTTTCTTCACGGACACCCAAAATAAAAAAACAAGATTTTAATGCAATTTCGCATGATTTTGTTTCATTTCTCGTAATAGATCGTAGCTTGGAGAAAAAATGCAACATTGGTCATGGGCAAAAAAGCAACACATCAATTCACTTAAAAAAATTCAAAGTGTGTGTGAGTGAGGTTGTGTAGCGTATTGGTAGTTGTGTGTGAGATTTGAGCCCTAAAATTCAATGGCTCACATAAAAAAAAACAGATAAAATTCGCAACCGAGAATCGAACCGAGGCCGCCAGCGTGATGTCTCCAGATCGTAATCATTCAACCACTTTTTCATGTTGAAGAAATTGGAATAAAAGCCCTGCAGTTGCTTCGATTGTCTAGGCAATAAACATTACAGCAATGAAGCAAATGTCGCTCGCACACACCTACATGACTTCGTTTATTTCATTAAACGCGTGCTGAACTTGATGAGAGGGAGATGGGAGTGTGATGACGAGTGCAAATAAAAATAGAACACTTGACATTGGAGTAGCAACAGTGACCAATAGCGTTGTGGCATTCTGTGGTATTGTCTCACTTATAGCGAATTCGTTTTTGATCCAGTTCCAAACTGGATCAGGTATCAAAATTGGGTCGGCTTATTGTCTGTTAAACGTCAGTGTGTATGGTTTTATTTGTAACTCGCATCGGATTGAAGTTTGCACTGACAATAAGTTCGGGTATCGCAGGTTGGAACTAGTTCCAACCTAGGTTCAAAAACGAATTCGATATTATATTGAAAGGTGTTGTTTACGGTAGAACAAAGACCCGCTGGTTGCTTCGACTGTCGAGGCATAAAGCACACAGCGATAAATTTGTTTCGAGGAATCTGTGTGCTGCCATCCGCTTGCACACACTAGCACGGCTTTGTTTAAATCCATAAAACGCTTTGTGGATCATGATGGGCGAAATTGCCTCTTCTGAATAATGCGGATTTCTCAAGATATGATTGCAAAAACTGAAATTCCAAATGTTGGGTGCAGCAGAGCAAGGAGGGTTGAGGTCAACATGCATTAGTATGCTATGAATTGTCGTTTCATGAGTTCATGCAGGCAAGGCGGCTCAAGGAATAAGATTTGAGAATGACTTTCCGAACGCTGGTAGTTACCGGGGTCACTTTCATAAACGAATATCGTATGACGCCACAAGGTGAAATGATAATGTAAAAGCTAATTAAGATTTCAACATCCTTATTAGAGTTTTCCACCACCCGTGGAATTTGACAAGAAAAACAAGAAAAACATGCCGACACTTAACAAGTTCGCTTGCGCCAAGGAACATACAGGCTGTGATTATAATCAAACGATAATTGACACCATTTTGATCATTTCACCGGTCCCTAATCAGTATGCAAGGTTATACTTAGAGCGAACCTCAGTTCCGTTAGAAAGTATGTGCCGATTTCACCACGATCAAAGCATGGCTGCACAATTAAAACACGGGCTAATTATGATCATCACATTTTCATCCCATCGCCTTCTGCTGCTATTTACGACGGTTCGGGTCATTTTCTAGTTATCTTTCTATTTAATGACGCCGACCTAACGTGGCATCGAAAGCAGTCGACCTTCTGATTAATTTGAATAAATATCAAAAAAGACTGCTTCGCCCTAATTAAATTTGGTTTTCCTGTGTGAACTAAGATAAGCTCTCGTCACGTTATCAAAGAACACAAGAAGCTATTTCTTTTCTGCCCTCTCTGGATCAGGACGAGTGATGATGAGTGGACGCTGAAAATTGAAAGAGGACGCATAGCAACAAAAAATATATTAAATTGGGTGACGTGTTCTTCTACTGGCCAAGTAAGAGGTTTTGAATGAGGGTGACAAAAAGTGATCTGTCTTCTCATTTTTCGCTCGGCTGAATCTTATTATCTCGCTTCCTGTTTGCCCAGTAGCCTGGTGCCTGCTGTGACAAAAACTGAAAGACGAAAGAGTCACTCTGAAGTACCATATCCTATCCACTCTCTTCGTTATTGACATTCGAACTAGCCAGCGGCCTTCTAACTTTTGCCCTTTTCGGTCCTTAGACTAACCGTTAATTTTGGGAATATTTGTCGTTCCTTTCATATTTTTTTTTTGCCTTTCTGTCTTTCAGAGGTCATCTGCCTGTTACAACAACAACAACATAGCGAGTTATCATAAAAACATCTAAGACGCACATGAATCATTTAGTGTGGGTGAGCTGAATCCGAAGATAAAATATTGAAGGATGTTTTCCTGTTAATGGAGGAGTGGGGCGAATAAGTGCTATTATTTTCGAGGCACGCTTGTTTTTGGGGATTTTTGTGCTTCATAGTACGGAACAACAGAGGGATGGAATTCTGTTTCGAGGTCGGGTTGCCTGACTGGTTGCTGACTGAAAGGGTTCGACAGAAAATGCGGCCGGCAAGAACATAAAAAAAAGAAAGAAATACGAATACCGTGTAGCTTTTGTAATGAGAAAAAAGGATTCATCGACATTCGCGGCGTTTTGTGAAGAAGCATTCCAGTAGACTAAAATTAATTGAAAATGATTCTGATCAAAAGAGAGTAAAATAAGTACGCTAATCAGTATTGAATCGACGTTTTAATTACGGCTGGGTCGGGTACATTTCCAAGCTATTTGGAATTTCAGCAGCAGCAGGTATCCATCAGACTTGAGGTGAGCATTTCTATGATGGATTTGATGGAGCAAATATACCAAAGCAGGAACGAATATCTTGATAGCTGGCCTTGGTATTTAAGAGCGCTGTACAAGATACCTGAGAATAATACCATAAAAATGTTCCCACAATGTTATGCGACCACTAAATTGAGGTAAGACAATACCTAGATAGTACCTCTCAGGTATCCAATATAACAAGTTTTGTTATTCGAGAGATATTTTGCTGGCAATTTTTAGGTACTTTGCTTAGCTAAAATCGACTTCGCTGAGCTCTTAAATACCAAGGCTAAAGGGTGTCCACAGTTAAATTCCATCACTTTCAATAAACTGTAACATATCACCCTCTGGGTCGATTTTAACGAAATTTTGGGTGAAATTACCTCAGCGTGTATTGATTACACTGCGTGAGTTTCATTGTGAAATGTGTCGTAGTTTCGATAATGGAGTCGAAGGAACAGCAAGTGCACGAGAACACTTCTTTCGCACCGAGGGAAGATGTTGAAAATTCAACAGTCTACAGTGTCTCGTGTCATATAACGTTTAGGAAAACGTTGAACTGTCGATCAGTCGCTGCCTTTAAACGCAAACCCAACTGTTTCGATCGGGATGTCGCGAAAAAGCTGCACTTGACCAAAAGTTTCATGCAGAAAGCCAAGAAACGAGCTGGGCTCCGTTCATTCAAAGTGCAGAAAGCTCCAAACCGCAATGAAAAACATAATAGGACAGCTAAAACACGTGCGCGTAAGCTGTACAAACAAATGTTGACGAAACCTCACTGCTGCATCATGGACGATGAAACACACGTAAAAGCGGACTTCAACCAAATTCCCGGCAACTAGTATGTTACTGCGAAAGGCAATTTTGATATTCCAGCGTCTCGCAAGAAACAGCAAGTATCAAAGTTCCACAAAAAATTCATAATTTGGCAGAGGATTTGTTCGTGTGGTAAACGGAGCAAGCCTTTCGTTACAACTTCAACTTTAAATGGCCAAGTATGCGTGAATGAATGCCTGAAAAATAGACTGCTTCCGTTTCTCAAAACACACAACGTTCCTACTCCAAGGATGTTCTGGAGTGGTGCAAGACGAATGGTGACAATTTCGTGCCGAAGGAACTCTCCAGAGTTGCGGCCAATTGAAAAATATTGGGCTATAATGAAGCACGAACTTCGTAAGCATCCTTATGTTGTCACTAGTAATAGCCTGGATTTTCATATGCATTAAATTCACAATTTTTCAATCACCACTTCAAAAGACACCACTCACAAAGAAAATATAATACAACCATTTTTTGATTTTCATAGTTTAGGCCATGTTGTAAGACATTGAATTATGATCTATAGTATACTGATGTTGAAATGACTCATGCAACAAAAATTGAAATTCACATCAAATCAAATTTTGCTCAACTTTGAGCATTATTAATGGATATGGTGGTCTAACTGTTTTGTCGTAAGCGGTGTCCGTAGCTTTCAAAGTGGTGAAGGATAAATGATGGATTTTATGCACATGAAAATTAAGGTTATTTCCGAAAAAATGAAAGACAAGTCCCCAAACATGACTCTTCTGTATCAAAATCGAGCTTTGGTCTTATTGTATTTTCCGTCACTATACATATATGAGTTTTACTACGGAAAAACTTAACTTTCCATAAACAAATCTCTAAATGTCACATACATTCCTTGTATCGAAAATAAGCTATCCACGTACATTTGCGTTGTAAGCGTGTATTTGTGATGGTTATAAGTGACAATAATAGCATGCTGTATGTAGGACTGTCATCTTTCGTTTGTTTACTTGTTTGCACGGTATAAATTCTTCGTTTTCGAATTGGCGAAGCGCTGGAATTCATCAAACGAGTCGAAAAACCATCATAAACAAATTTGGGGAACAGTTCCAAGTAATAATTTTAGTATTTTTTCAGCCGTTTAGCATTCCTCCCGGCTTTGTTGATACCATTACACTCAAACCTGTTTTGTCTACCAACACCCCAACTATGCTTTTAAATTGAAAATAATAAGACAATATGGATGAGTCCTAAAACGGCATTTCAAAACCGCATTTTACGAGTTCATAAAGTCGAAATAAAACCTTTGATAGGAGTTAATAGATTTTGAGAAGACAAGATTTCCAAATTGTTGTTAGCAAGTTGTGTAGGTTCTCATAAACCTGACTAAAATTTGAAACCTATCAGCACTTCTGCCATAATAAAACCAAATTCATTTCTAGTGGCATTCATAAAACTTAATAAAACTTAATAAAGCTGGATGGTTTTGGCAATATTGCTTGGGCTTTTCTTTGGATTAACGGCTAGAAAGGGGCAGGTAACCCAGATATTCCAACCTTGGGCTGGATCAGAAATTGATAGCTCTAATTCTTAAGATTAAATCAGTTTCGATAAGTGATTTTGCTAATAAAGCGGGAATCAAGTCGGAATTATTCAACGTATCACGAAGCAGAACAACCTGAAGACCTACTAGAAGCAGGTACCACCATATGCATGTAATTTGATGGAAGACTAGACCTATGTCAAAAAGGACTCAGAAACCCTTCCTGGTCCTCAATATTACCATAGACTAATTCTAAAACCAGTAGGTCCCGAACAAATACGATTTTTTTCTTAGCTCAGTCAGTACTGGCACATCGGTCCCAATCTTAATAATGCGCCCCTAAGAATGAACTCACACGAACACACTCTCAAATAGTCTGCCAAAATAACACAGCAAATCAAAACAAAGGCGCAAATATGTACAGCAAGGTGCTAGCTTCAAGGTGTACTTCAGACCAAGGGGTTCTACAACAGTGATCCAATTCCAAATCGCTAGTTGCATATTGATTGTTGATATTTCACTACCATCGTAGGGAGAATGAAAGCAATGCAGACAGCTCGATACAAGTGGAGAAGTTTTGTCAAAATGTGCTCAATATGCTCCTGTGGTATGTCTACCATAGTCTACCATTTTTTGCACTACAGGAACAATTAATGCGGAAATCTATCGATCTTTATATCAGAAACATAATACCCCTCCACTGATTTGGCCAAATTTAGCGTTGACGCAATACACCAATACAACTCTCAATTGGCTCACGGAAAAGGGTTTAGATTTCGTCGAGAAAGACATCAAACCGCCAAATTGTCCTCAGCTTATTGGAAACTATTGGGTGATTGTGAAGAGGATCCTTAAAAATACTGGTGAGACAGCTGAGAATATGCAAGAGTTCAAAAATTTTAAGGCGTCCAAAAACTGCAATGAAACACTTGTCCGGAAGATGATGAAAAGTGTTCGATCAAAAATTCACAAATTCGTCAAAGAATAATATTAATTTCATTCGGTTTTCACAATGTTCTAGTTCAATCCCGTGCAATAAAGAATGATCAAGTTGTTTGAATAAAACATCATTACTTAATATTATTTGAAACAATGTAGATAACTTATTTTCGATACAGTCCTTATTTAAACAGAAAGAAACCTCTGCAGTCTTTAAAAAACTTGAATAAAATCATATATTGAAAGTAAGGTGTAAGTTCCATTACTCTCGGATGACTGTCTTGAAGGGTTTGGGTTGACATGTGTCAAGTATTCCATTTTAGAACCAATCAGATAGGTGATGAGAGTCAGTATTCCGCTTTTTTACGGAACTTTAAATCGATGCAGCTCAGTTTGTACTCAGCTGCGTTGCAATAATGGCACCTTCTTCGCTATCAGTGCAGGGAGTTTTCTTCAGGACACACGGCTTTTGTTGATACAGGTGCTTGCACTATCGAACCGATGCCGCTTCGTTTCCTTTTTATTGCCATCAGTTTTGACTTTCTTCTGCTCTTGCTTTGATTTTCTTCTTCCATGGAATGATGGAATGATATGTTTTTCGTATTCTGGATATCGATTGAATTTTAACAGTTCTCTTTTTTACCACTGACATCATTCATACATGCACATGATTGGTAGATTGCGACTAAAATATGGTATGAATTTTCAACAGTTTGTCACCTGTAAAATTAATCGAGCGTTTTATAAAACAACGTAAGCAACAAGTCTAAATCGAATTAAATGATTTCCAAGGATGGCCAAGTTTTAACCCTCCCGTTTTTAGAAAACATTTTTTTAAGCGCTTTTACGAGCGTATTAATAGAACGAGTGACAAGTTGAACACTCGAAATTGAAGAAAACTGTAAGTCGCAGACAACTTAGACCTATCTGTCAAAGGATAGGATTTTTCTAGTGGAATTGAAAGGAATTTGCTCGTGGTTACTAGTGACAATTTATCTTAATTTTTAAAAAATAATATAGCTCCTCAAATTTTACTGAAGCTCAAAGATTTATTAGTAGTTCACCGAAGTTGTGCAAAGAACACTTTTTCAAACTATATTTTTATAAAACGAGTTGTCATTCTAGAAAAAAAATATTAAGCTTAGTACGTGATTCCCAAAGTTCATAGCAGGAGCAGTTTCTTGAAAACTTCGAATTGATTCTGAGACCTTCTTCAACGATGAATGAATGGTTCCTGAAATTTGAAATCCAAAGAACGGTTCCTCTTTTCCCACTAAGTAACAAAGTAACATCGAACTTTTATTTTCAATATTTCTTAAAAATTCCGTTTGTATATACCTGCCTTGAAAGTTTCATATTTTCAAAAACATGTAGTCTTATGTCTCTGTCAATTTGAATGAATTTTCATCGTGTTGAGCGTTTTAATAATACATAGGAACATTTTAACCAATTCAATATGGATTTTTTTTTCACCGTATTTCAACTTAATTTCCAGTCAACATGCTAGAAAGAGTGATAAAATCCATTGAAAGGATAAAATTTGCAACAAAATGTTCTAGAACTTCCAAACAAAACAAGAGTTCAAATCTTTATATTCTACATGATCAGCAAGGCCATATACGATGTCTCAACCGTACTTATGAGTAGACATAGCTCCACAGGGCATCATAACACAGTCATAGACATGTTACAGTATTTCTAGAATACCTAAGGTACTCCAAACTATTCTTGGGTTCAGATCTTGTTATTATACATGATCAACAAGGCTATTTACGATGTCTCCATCGAATTTATGAGTTTAATAGCCCCACGGGACATCATAACACTGTAATAGACATGTTTGAGTATTTCTATGACACCTAAGGTAGTTCATCTTATCTTTGAGTTCAGATATTGATGTTCTACATGATCCACAAGGCTATATACGATGTCTGCACTGTACTTACTAATTTGAATTGCACTACGGCACATCATCACGCTATAATAGACATGTTACAGTATTTATGGAATACTTACGGTACTCCAAACTGTTCTTTAATTTGATCTGGATGTTCTACATGATCAATAAGGCTATTAAGAATATCTCCACTGTACGCATGAGTGAGAAAAACTTCATAAGATCATTACAAATTTTTAGACATATATCTATGATTGAGTCCAGATCATAATATTCTATAATATTGTCACGGATATTTACGATGTCTCGACCATATACATGCGTTGTTAGGCTTCGTGGAACATCATAACACCATTATAATTGTATTTTATTAATGCCCGAATATCTACGTTACTCCATACTATACTTGAGGTCTGATGTCGATATTGTACACAATCTTAAAAAGAGATGTTTAATTGCATGTGTTGGTTCATTTTTAATGCTTTCAATTTGAAGATGCAGATTCAGAAAGAAGGCAGTTGACTCGCAAAAAAAAATGCACAGGCATCGAATTTTTAAATTTTAACGTAGCACTACGTCTTTGTTTTCTATACCGGGGTACAGTTAATAAAAATCACAATACGACCATCACGAAAAATGGTCAAGTTTTGAGCGTTAACATCTTAGTAATTTCACAAAAAAATAATTGAAAATTTTTGCACCAATCAATCGGAAATAGTTCTTTGCATCACTTTCAATAAAGAATAATGTAGATTTTGCGCCAAATACTATTGAAAAATTCATAAATGTTAACCTTGACTTTGAAAGTATATTAACCCCTTCAGGCCTAAGGGATCATAAATGAACCCAAAAGGGGCTGTATATAATCACAGTCTGAATAAAAAAATACACTGTCGTGAGCAAATTTGTTATACATCAATTCTTCCATCTGGAAAGTATGAAAAAAACATATGAGCTTAAGGCTTTATTGATAGCCTAGAACATCCTGAATATGAAGAAGTTCAGGAAGAAAAAACAAATGCATGCCTTATTGATAGTATAAAGCGTTGTTTTAGGATATGGTACATATGCAAACGTATTATAAAAGTTTTGGTAATAAATAATATTTTTGTATCTTTCTGGGATGTTCAAGGTTGTCCAAATACACTTGAGTACAGAACTGCAGCTACAATTGTAACAGTAGCTTTTAGTGCTATAAAAGACTATGTATTCAAACATATTGAATTAACCTTTTGGAAGGTCAACAGTCATTATTTGATAATTTTGTTGATATTCTAGGTCATCAAAACTGGCTTTGAGTTCAGAACTTAAGATCTACAGTATTAGCTATAGCTTTTCGAGCTATACAAAGTAACGCTACGTATTCGACCATATTAAATTAATATTTTAGAATGTAAACAAACATAACGAGATAAATTAGGATCCAAACTGTCCTTAAAACGGGATCATTCAAACTGTCCTGAGCTCAGAATAGCAGATCTATAGTTGTAACATTAGCTTTTCAGGCTATTTAGCTTATTGAACTAAAGGGTGATACGGTCAAAATTTGGTCAAGGGAAAACGCGTGTAAATCGGTGAAATCGTTTATTTAAAAAATCAAATTAAATTTCTTTTTCAAGTTCAATTAGTATAAAATTCAGGAAAAATATTCAGTTAGGCTTCCGCTTTTCCAAATCCGAATTGCCGGGTCTTACGCTTGACCCCTGCCATCAGATTTTGTACAGCCACCTTGTCCACCTTCTTCGCCGCAGAAAGCCAGTTTGCCTTGAACTGCTGCTCGTCCTTAGCAGTTTTTTTGGTCTTCTTTAGGTTCCGCTTGACAATAGCCCAGTATTTCTCAATTGGGCGGAGCTCTGGCGTTTTGGGAGGGTTCTTGTCCTTGGGAACCACCTGCACGTTGTTGGCGGCGTACCACTCCATGGCCTTTTTACCGTAATGGCAAGATGCTAAATCCGGCCAAAACAGTACGGAGCAACCGTGTTTCTTCAGGAAAGGCAGCAGACGTTTATTCAAACACTCTTTCACGTAAATTTCTTGGTTGACAGTCCCGGAAGCTATGAAAATGCTGCTTTTCAAGCCACAGGTACAGATGGCTTGCCAAACCAGATATTTCTTTGCGAACTTTGACAGTTTCGTGTGCTTGAAAATATCTGCTACCTTTCCCTTCCTTTGCCGTATAAAACTCCTGTCCCGGAAGCTGCTTGTAGTCGGCTTTGACGTAGGTTTCGTCGTCCATAACCACGCAGTCAAACTTCGTCAGCATCGTCGTGTACAGCCTCCGGGATCGCGCTTTGGCCGTCGTATTTTGTTTATCATCGCGATTTGGAGTCACTACCTTCTTGTAAGTCGATAGTCCGGCTCGTTTTTTGGCTCGATGCACGGTTGTAGACGATACACCCAGCTTATTTGCGGCATCTCGGAGAGATAGGTTAGGGTTTCGCTTGAAACTACCGGCAACTCTCTTTGTCGTCTCAGCGGCTTCCGGTTTTCGATTTCCCCCCGATCCAGACTTCCTGGCTGTCGACAAACGTTCTCCAAACACTTTAATTACATTTGTAACGGTTGATTTGGCAACTTTTAGCGATTTTGCCAACTTTGCGTGCGAGTAGCTCGGATTTTCGCGATGCGCGAGCAAAATTTTGATACGCTGCTCTTCTTGCTTGGACGGCATTTTGACAACTGAAGAGTGAATTCTAAAATCAAAATAGGAGCAACATTCTACACACACACACCTTCAAAATGAGGGGTGTTCAGGTTTTTTAAATGCAAAATTGAAAGAAATACGTCAAGTTGATAATGACCAAATTTTGACCGTATCGCCCGGCAGCATAATTAATCATCAATTAAAAGAGAGATTTGAGCAATAAAAAATGAAAAAAATGCCATTAAATTATTAAGGCCTGTGCCAACAAATAATGTGTGATCAGCATTAAAAAATTAGGAATGAGCAATAAAAGATGAGAAAAGATCTTCGGATAATCTAATTGTGACCGGTAAATCTATCAAATAAAGCAACAGCTATTAGTATATGTGCAATTAAATATGGCAGTATTTCCGCCAAATTATGTAATTTGAGCACTAAACTATTCGCATATGTCTTTTAATTTTGTTGGATTTTCCCATAAAAACAGTAAAATGAGCAATGGATAAATAAATATCCATTGCTCATTTTACTGTTTTTATGGGAAAATCTAACAAAATTAAAAGACATATGCGAATAGTTTAGTGCTCAAATTACATAATTTGGCGGAAATACTGCCATATTTAATTGCACATATACTAATAGCTGTTGCTTTATTTGACAGATTTACCGGTCACAATTAGATTATCCGAAGATCTTTTCTCATCTTTTATTGCTCATTCCTAATTTTTTAATGCTGATCAGACATTATTTGTTGGCACAGGCCTTAATAATTTAGTGGCACTTTTTTCATTTTTTGGTGCTTTTTCTGAATTACTAAGTGCAGGTAAATATTTTAGCCGTATCGCCCTTCATATGTACTCAAACATATTCAATGAACCCTTCGGAAGGTCAACAGTCATTATTTAATAACTTTCTGATTCTCCAAGTCATCCAAACTATCCTGGAGTTCAGAATTTAAGATCTACAGTTATAACAGTAGTTTTATCAACTTTACAATACTATGATATACATTTAAACATATTCCGTGAAGGGCATTCATTGGAAGACCAACAGACATTATGAGATAATCATGGAATATTCATGTCAAACAAACTAACTTCACTTTGGATAGCCAATAAAGCTACGGTTACAACTGTAGACTATCTAGCACACCACAAAAAATATATCCTCCTTTTTTCAATCATTGCTATGTTACTGAGTAATCAGAACACACCAAATTGCTTGTGTAATAACGCTTGGAAAATTTTAGGCCAAAGAGGGTTAGGTAAAAAAATATTGCATTGTTCAATCTGAATGGCTTACATTTAGTTGCGTAGTCCTACGTCATCATTTTGAACAACCCCATGAACCTTGTAGGTTGTGTACCTTGTAGCTTGTAACGCCGTTCACCGCTCTTAGTTTCATTATTATTATTACTTTCTTTTTATACTGTTCTTTTTGTTTTGTTTTGTCTTTGATCGTTACCATATTTATGGGAAATGATATTGGTACGATTAGTGATTTTGAGAATCACTTTCATTACAGCCTTTCAAAAATGGAGCTTTTATTCATAGATTATATTATAGGAAGGGAAATGGGGAAAAGGGAATCTCGTCTAAGATTTTCGAATTGGTATGTGTACAAAGAATACGTTAGAGAACACAAAGTGAAACGTTTTTGAAGATGAAGGAGATTCTAAAGAAGCTACTCGTCCATTTAGAATTTATCGAGGCTAAAGAGTAGACGCTAGTTTCAGAGTGCAGTGATTTTTTTAAATTTTGTTTCTACGGTTCCTTTTTTGGCAACACTGTGTGTTTATTTTGATTCGCTGTTTTTATTGACTGTTATTATTTACTGTTTTATCTGTGTAATCGCTCGTGATATTAACATCAGAATACCGTTTCGAACGTCTTTCAACCTATACTCGCGCGCGATAGTGAAAATTCGAACATTATCGTCGTGATTTGCTGTTTTGTTCATGTGAGTGCATTGTTGTGGTATTGCAAGTGAAACCGTGGAATCTTTGTCTTCTTACCCACCACCACGCATTATTTTTTTGACCGCTGCGCCATCTGGAAGATTTTTCTGGCAGGAATTGCAAAGGCAATTCATCGTTTTTCACCACGCTACGCTTTTTGATTGCATAACAAAGGCAATTCAACTTTTTTTTCACCACGAGAACGCTTTGCGATAATTTATTGATTGTACTACTAGCTACAAAATGAATAGCACGTGCAAATCCTGTGAAAGCGAGATTTCTGAAATGAAACTCACCTGCCAAGGATTTTTTAATGCCGAATACCATCCTCGATGCGGCGGGATTTCTACATCTGTTTTGGATGAAATCAGCAAATATCATCAGTTATTTTGGCTTCGCAAATCGTGCTCTACTCTGATGAGAGATATGCGTGTTCGCAACTCAATTCGATCCGCCTACGAATCTGGCCAAGAAGTTGTTCTCAGCAAGCATAACGAAATCGTCGAAAACCTTAAGTTGGAAATCATGAACGAGCTGAAAACCGAAATACGGAACAACTTTACTGCGCTAATCAACTCCAACTCATTAACGCCGAGGTCTTCAAAGCGCACCGAAAATGCTAATGTTTCCGTTCGTCGTCGACTTTTCGGCAGACCAGAATCAAAAAAGCCTCCACAAGAACCGCTCATGTGTGGCTCAGCCAAATCAGTATCCCCATCACTCGGCAATTTGGCGCCGTAAATCAAGCTTCGAGCCAAAAGTTTTGGCTATACCTGTCACGAATTTCCCGCAATGTAACCGTCGAGCAGGTACGAAGCTTAGCAACGAAACGCCTTGGCACCAACGACGTTGAGGTTTTACGATTAGTAGCCAACGGAAAGGACGTCAGCTCTATGTCTTTCATCTCCTTCAAAATTGGACTGAGTGCAGATCTGAAGGAAAAAGCTCTCTCATCATCAACGTGGCCAAAAGGTATCTACTTCCGGGAATTCAAGGATAGCAGATCAGCCGCAAATTTTTGGAAACCTTCTCAAACTCCGACTCTTGCATCACGGGGGAACCGTACGTCCCGAACTGTTCAGTCGGCGTCGGGAGATGGCACCATGGAGGAGGAATCACTAAACCGCGACGCGCAGTAATCAGTACCATGGAGACATCTTCTCAGTTCGACACAGTCCCGCCTTTTGCTGTCGTCGTTCATCGTAGTCGTCGCGGTCCTGATGTTGTTTCTGACGAAGAGGTTCTCCAAACTGCGAATTCAGGCAAGTACCCGCAATTTGTAGAACGTACTCTTCCTGATGAGTCTTCCGATTCCAGCGTTCTTTCTCCTGCCGATGCTTCTACTAGACCGCTGTTATCAACGTCCACCAGCGCGCTACACACCTGTTATTTCACCCAAGCTCGTCATCAACATTCATCGACCGTAACTTCAACCGGTTTGGGACGCACGTCACAAAGCAGTATGGAAGCCCTGGACTCTCCTAGCTCAGCTGTGCCCAATGCTAGTCTCAACGATGTTCCAAATGCTAGTTCCAGCCATCAAAGTCGTCCCGGCCCTGGGTCTAGTGATGGGGACAGGGCTCTTCAAGCTGCCGTCTATGGCAAGTATCCTTTACCTAATGACGTTGCTCGGGCTGATGCTGCCTCACCTTTCAGATCGCTGCCTGCCGAATCCTCTGCCCCCTCATTGACAGCCCTTCTGTACTACCAGAACGTAGGTGGTATCAACAGTTCGCTCGCCGAGTACCAGCTGGCATGCAGTGACGCGTGCTACGATGTTTACGCCTTCACGGAAACCTGGCTTAATATAAACACATCATCGAAGCAACTGTTCGACGACACGTATAATGTCTACCGGCTAGACCGATCGTCGCTCAATAGCAACAAGAAATCTGGTGGTGGAGTTCTTCTTGCCGTGCGCTCAAAATTCAAATCTCGACTTCTGAAGCCTCCAGAAGACTCAACCGTTGAACATCTTTGGGTGGCGATATCCACTAAAACCGGGACTCTGTTTATTTGCGTGGTCTATATTCCCCCCGATCGTGTTAGCGACAGAAGTCTTATCGAAAAGCACGCTCTTTCTTTGGATTGGATCGTGTCTGAAATGGGACCCAGCGACAATATCGTCATCGTGGGAGATTTTAACCTCAGCACGATTTCATGGAACATCGATACTAACGGCTTCCGCTATCCAGACAATTCCTGTTCGTCATTCAGACCGGCTTCTCTCTCCTTGCTTGACGCTTACTCTACCGCCTACTTCGGCAAATTAATGGCATTCCTAACGCAAATAACCGTTTGCTGGATCTTTGTTTCATCAGCGAAGAATATGGCCAAAGATGTTCCGTTCTTCAAGCTCCGACACCGCTTGTGAAAAGCTGCAGAAATCATTCCCCTCTGCTTCTGACACTGGAATTTAAACATAAGTACAGCTTCCATGACGACATCGAAAAAGTTTATTATGACTTCATCCATGCTGATTTTGAGCAAATGAACAATTTTTTCGCCGGCGTGAATTGGAACACGACACTTGCAAACGGGGATGCGAATTTTGCTGCTTCGACTATGTGTAGTATTTTGCTGTACGCCGTTGATCAATTCGTGCCTAAGAAACTCAACCGTAAGCCTCCCAAACCTGCTTGGTCTAATTCCGATCTCAAACATTTGAAACGTGTTAAAAGGGCTGCCCTTAGGAAACACAGCATATATCGCACCGATTCAACGAGGACAATCTATGCACGCGCCAACGACAATTACAAACACCTCAATAACCGCTTATACAACTCGCATCAGTCTCGATTGCAGAGTCGGCTCAAAACGAAACCGAAAAGCTTTTGGCGGTTCGTGAATGAACAACGGAAGGAAACCGGTTTACCCTCCAATATGACTGACGGCATAAATGAAGCTGACTCTGTCGCGGATATCGCCAACTTGTTCCGTAATCAGTTCAGTAGTGTCTTCTGTGAGGAAACTCTGGATGCCGAGGGCCTCGAAGCTGCTACTAGCAATGTTCCCCGCTTATCTGTATGGGGCTCTGCTTTCACTATCCATAGTGATATGGTAGTTTCAGCCGGGAAGCAGATGAAAAATTCAACTGGATGCGGTCCTGATGGTATTCCTTCAATTGTTCTGAAACGTTGCCTTAACACACTCGCTGCACCCTTGGCTACGGTTTTCAATTTGTCATTAACTTCCGGTGTGTTTCCCGAATGCTGGAAAGAGTCGTTTGTTTTTCCAATACACAAAAAGGGATGCAAACGATCCGTCGCCAACTATCGTGGAATTGCTGCACTAAGTGCTGTATCTAAGCTATTCGAACTGATTGTTCTCCAAAGGCTGGTCCATGACTATTCACACACTACTTCTTCTGACCAACACGGTTTTATGCCCAAGCGCTCAACGGCGACCAACCTTACCGTATTTACATCGTTCATCATCCGTGAAATGGAACGCGGTCATCAAGTAGACGCCATATACACAGATCTCTCTGCGGCCTTTGATAAAATGAACCATCAGATTGCAATTTCCAAATACGACAAAATGGGGGTTCACGATCAATTGTTGAACTGGCTCCGCTCATACCTGACTGGGAGATCTATGTCTGTGAAGATTTCAGATTATGCCTCGTCCAGCTTTTCAGTGACATCCGGCGTTCCACAAGGCAGCCACCTTGGTCCATTCCTTTTCCTTTTATACATGAACGACGTGAACTTGGTCCTCAGATGCCTGAGATTATCCTACGCGGACGACCTAAAACTGTACTACGTCATAAAATGTCCAGAAGACGCCCAATTTCTTCAGCAGGAACTACAAGTGTTCGACGACTGGTGCCGGATCAACAGAATGTCCTTGAATATATCCAAATGCTCGACTATCTCTTTTGGCCGAAAACGTGTGATGCATCTCCACGACTACATCTTCCGAGGAACGCGCTTAAAACGTGAAACAACAGTAAAGGATCTGGGAGTAATGCTAGACACCAAACTGTCATTCGAGAACCACTTTGCCTATATAGTTTCTAAAGCCTCATCGCAGCTAGGATTCATCTTCCGCTTCGCAAAAAACTTCAAAGATGTTTATTGTCTGAAGACACTGTACTGCTCTTTGGTTCGTCCTTTTTTGGAGTACTGCGCTGTCGTTTGGTCCCCTTTCTACCAAAATGCAGTCCAGAGGATCGAAGCCGTTCAGCGGAAGTTTATACGCTATGCTTTACGACATCTTCGTTGGCTAGACCCTCGCAGATTGCCAAGCTACGAAAGCCGGTATAAGCTCATTAAGCTGGAGTTATTGGAAGGGAGGCGTATGGTGGCCAAAGCGTGTTTCGTTGGTGACCTTCTTCAGGGAAACATCGACTGTTCCACTTTACTTAGTCTCTTGAACATCAACACTCGACGACGAAACCTACGTTTACAATCATTCTTCATTAACCGGCACTCAAGGACCAACTACGGCAAACACGAACCTGTGCTAAGCATGGCTCGTGTCTTCAACAGCTATTATAACGTGTTTAATTTTAATGTATCCCGTGAGGTTAATAAGCGTTGTTTCCGAAGATGTATGTGTTAATTGTTGTATGTAATGTAAGTTTAGCTTATTGTCATTGGGATAAGCATTTTTATCTGTTGACGAATCAATAATAAATAAATAAATAAATAAATAAAGGTGTGTAACGAGCGGGATTGCAAATGCGGTCAGCATAGGGCAGTAAAGTTTGAACAGTGTCTAATTATTTTGCGTGTGTTCTATTTCTTTTTAATTAGATTAGTCCTATTTTGGTTTTTTAGTCTCGTGAGACAAAGGCTCTGCTCTCGTACCCTTAGTTTTAGTACTCAAAGGTAATTTAATATTGAATTCATTTATTTATTTATTGTAAGATTCTAATTTAATGATTCACCTCGGATCGCAGCTTCCGAAAGACGCTTTTTGTACGGGCTTAAAGCTCTATGGCTCGCGTCGGCCTCCCTTCATCTGGACCGTGCAGGCCCGCCATTTTGGTAGCCAAACGGGAATTAAGGCCCTCCGACCTGTCGAGAATCTGTTGCGGAGTGTTTCATTCCGCCCCTGTGGTTGCGTAGTCCTAAAGGCGAAAACCAGTTGGTGATACGTTGGCATTCCGTAAGAGAGGAGACGATAGAGTTTCGGATTTTCAGCCGAGGCCAATCCCGAAACTCTAGATCGGCCAATTACGCACGCGAGTCCCTCCCGACTACAGCCCGGTCATCGTCTAGCCGCTAAACGTCACACGACGTCGACAGACCCCTCGGTCGACCCCGCCAGCTACCAGTCGCTACTTAAACCCTGATCAGGTATGTCGTTAACCATGGCCATGTCACATACACTACAACACACACACTTTCACACGACACAAATTATTAAATAAATTAAGAAGACAATACATACATAAATGAAACCGATCTAAAATTACCTACGAGTTGCTTATTTATCTTTGCCAAGCCCTGTGGTTATTTAGTCCACTTAGGTCTTACGTACGGAGTTTGTTGTTTGGTTGTTAGAGCAATTGTCCGTTAACTTTACTGCATCTATACGTTCACCTCAGCTCATTCGCTCTCGATTGTGGCTTGGGTGCGCATGGTAGATAGAGAAACCGTTCGAGAATACCCTGTAGATTGTACTCGTGCTTCGAAGAAGCATAGCCGGGCAAATTAATAAAACGGGACCAGTGGTCTCTCCCTAGGAGAGTGGCGCATAAGCCGCTGTGTTTGAGATAATTCGTAAGAGAGTAGGAAGAACGGTTACAAGTTTTCTAGGGTTTCGAGAGTACGTTTAACAATACTCACTTCAAAATAAAATTTAGAAAATCTCCGGTTCTGCCCACAAGTCACCCTACATTTATCAAAACGCGATTTCAGACAGCTTAATGGAATGAAGTACTTTAAATAATTTGATCCTCACTTTCTAGCCGTAAGAATCAATTTACACATAAAAAAAATTCCCTAGGATATCGATAATTTGGTCGAAATAGAAAATAAGGATCATATCTGTCCTGTTCCACCAATCGATGAATATTTTTTTAAAGGCTGGTTAAAAGAAAATTGGTACGCCTCTCGCAAGCCACTAACTAGCAAGCCTCTAGTGTTGGGAATCAAAAATGTTTCACAGTGGTTTGTTTACAATTCAATAGAGTGCAATTGTCGTGCAAGTTTGATCAAAGTAGTCGATCGCGTTCGAAAATAACATTTGACTCGAAAGAAGAAAATATATTGTTGGCTCGATTCCAAGCTGGCTGAAATTCTGAAGATGCTGAAAACAACAGTTTGTCGAGTGCTCAAAACCTACAAGGAAACCTTGAGGAATCAGCGGACCTATGAAAAAACAGGTAGCAAGGTGTTGAGGTGCGTTAGAGTCAACCAAGGTGTTTCGACCCAAAATTTGGCCAGAAGGTAGAACGCCAGCTTTCGAACGGTGTGGAACATTCTTGCCAGGGCAGGATACAACTCGTACAAAACCAGTAAACATTCGAACCAGCACATTAAGCAGAATTTCATGGCCAAAAACTCACAAGGCTTTTGTACGACCGTTTTTTGACGAAACATTAGGACTGCAATTTGATTGATGACGAAACATTCGTCAAACTCGACTTTAAGCAGCTTCCCGGTCAACAGTTTTACATCGCTTCTGGACGTGGGGATGTGCCGGGAAGATTCAAGTTCGTGTTTGTCGACAAGTTGAAAAAGGAATCATTCGTCGCAATCCTCGACAATGACATCCCAAGTTTTCATCTAAGAATGGCTGCAAAAGCGTGTATTTCCGTTCATCTACAGCCTGTTTGAACTGGATAAATGTAACCATCTTATTACGCCATCACTTCACATTCACAATCACTTCCACCGAGAGGGCACTGTGAATGGCTACCCGAGCAGGAACGAATTAATTTTACCTCTTAAGATGAGCACTTTATCACCAAGGCAAATTATCAAGATTAAAATTAGGTATTCATATGTTGTTGTCTACGGCTCATAACATGTGGAATAGCCCGTCACCACACAAAACAAGCATCGAGAAAAACATTTAGGCACATTGTCGATGAACACTTGTTAAGCGTAGATATTTTGAGAATACTGTAATATGACTATAATTGTGCAATGATGTCAAATAGAGCTTTGCCAACTCATAAGTACGATGGTAAGATTGCCTTATTGACCATGTACAACACTAAGCCCAGATCTCAACAATAGTTTGGTGAACCGTAGATACGCTAAGAATACTGTAATATGTCTGTAACGGTGCTAAGATTTTCATTGTAGCTTTGACAGCTAAGAAGTACGGTCAAAACACTCTAAACCTCTGTGCGACAGATCTTAACTCAATGACAGTTTGGATGATCTAGATCATCATTGTGTCCATAACATTACCTGTTCAATATTTTCCTTAGTTGAAAAAGTTATTTTTGAGCAAAGTTCCTCTGTAACTCTTAGAGCCGAATTTTGACAGGAAACTTTAATCTTGGGTACTGAATCGTTTAAAATTAAAAAAAAAATGTGGTGGGTTATAACCGCAATTTTCACGGAGGAGCGTGTTAATGTATAGTAACTACTGTATCATCTAATTTATACGTAGAATAACAACTAGTAACTAATTTATACATATTTTATATTTGATTAATATTAAAACTTTTTTCATTATTTTACTTTGACCCATCTTATGAAATTTTCTACAAACTTCACGTTCGTCACATAGGGTGTAGTTGTCACAAGCATCGTTTTCCACTGGTAGGTTCCCGTTTGCGGTATGGCTTCGGAAGCGGAAGTCACTTGCAAAACTTTGCAGCACTTCCTTCTGGTTTGTAGATGAGCGAACGCAGGCGATAATTTGCGACTGACGCGCAATCGTGAAGAAACAATCAAACACTAGTTTTCAGAGCATAATTATTTTGCAGGTGAGGGGTGTGGCTATGGCTGTATTGAACATGGGATACAACCAATTTGAATAAAAAGAAGTACACTGAACCATTTGCTACCCGTTTTTGAGAACCTGGAAAGGAAAAACCATATTTTCAACCTGTTCAAATGCAAAATTGTATGGAAGCAAGAGTAGGTCATTTTTAAGTTAACATTACTTATACTAATTGCACTTAGTTAAAATGTTAATGCAGACATTTTGTAAATTGTTATGATCAAATGATGTTTAAATGAAGTCATTCTGTCGAGTCGGACGAGAGTTATTAGCGTTCAAAAACTTTCCACTTTTGCGAAACGCTCTAATTTTTCAAAATTTTGAAATGACACCTGGTATAGAAAAGAGAAACGTATTCATACGTTAAAATTAATCGATACGAGATAATATTAATCAGCGCCCCAAATGCTTTGTAAGTAATTTTTTATTAAAGTTTTTCATAAGATTTGGGTTCTCTGAACCCGTATTTTACTCCAAAACTCACAAGTGAAGTGCAAATTCTACATCGAGCATGAAAAAGCATTATTGTAACGCATAGTTACGCCTAAATGTGAGCAATTATGTCTTATTTAACTCGCTGAAAAAAAATTTCACTTAGCTACTACTGGAAACACGTGTAGATATTTTCCAATACTGAAATAAGTGACTTTTACATGAATATCACTTAGAAACAGAAATACTACTTGATTAATAATTTACATTTCACTGGACCCAAAATTTTCACTTGATTTTGAATTGTATCTCACACTTCCTGAATCACATGAAAGTTAAGTGAATTTCTAGTGGATATTTTCCACTGATTATGTGAATTTTTTTTCGGTGCTGAACATTTCGACACATATTTTTCATTAGGGTAGGCCACACTGACAAACATAACGGATGGCTTCGTCCGGAAATTTATCGTGGCACAAAGGCTACCCATGTAATCCTTCAATTCTGTCGGATAGGTGAACTCTTCCTCTTCGAGATGACCGTGTTGGATTAATTAGACGATTTTTCAATGACGAGAAATTTGCGTTGGGCTCGAATGAAAAATCTTTGTCGATTTTACAGTTTACCGACGTAATTCAGCTCAATGAAACTAAGCCAGCTGAAAATCAAACACTTCAAAAATAATAACATCAGTTTGTACAACATTATGACCGTTTGTTTCAAACGCTACTGGATGCCTGATAAGTAATGTTATAAATTTTGTAGTAAAATCTCTTATTTCTATCATCAGAAACACGTTAAATCATTCCATTCAATTACAGGATCAAACCCCAGTAAGGTTTTTGTTGATCTCTAGTTATGTAACATGCTGCCAGCCTCATCGTTAACATAATCAAGCCTTCATACGGAACATCCGTGAACATCGTATGCTGACGGCCAATAATCGCCACTTCTGGGAAGCAACAAAACAAGTTTAGCCAGCCAGCTCATCAATCTCACATCGTGGTTTGCTGCCCAGTTCCCAAGCAGCCCCAAGCAATACCGTAGCGACGGTTACAACCTGACACCTGGAACGTGTCGATTGGATAGGGGACATCGGCATCAGCATCGGTTCCCAGCTGACCTTCGTAAATTAGCGTAGGAAGTTAGCTTACTAGATGATCTCAGCGAGTATGAGAGCTGGGTGTTTAATTAGGACCGATTGAGGATAATTGGGAGAAGCTCCTACAATTTGTATAAAAATCCTTGAATTACGAAACGTTTAAATTAAAAATTAAACGCTACCCCAAACATTTAATATTAATTAGTTTTTAATAATTGTTCTCCTTATTTATGCTACCGATGCAATATATCACGTCAGTTTCAGCCATCAGCCAAAAAACACAACTTTAATCTCAACTCCTAACTACGCATATGTTCATTATAGAAGCCCTGCGTCTTAAACAAAGCCCATTCTTAGAACTTCGTTGCCTCGTAGGCATTCGAAATTCCACGAGCTACTTTGCAGCATCATTTGAGCACTGGTTATGGAAAATACAACGGATGGCGCGGGCCATAATACACATTTTTTTCCACCATGACAGGAACAAGACATTGTAACCTGATTCCATGAAGAAGAGTGAAATTGTGTTCCAACAAGTCAAAGAAGCCCAAGGTAAAAAAATACCATCAGCTTCTTGAAATAGAATTTTCAATCAACTTCTTTCAGATTCAACAAACACACAGCCTGATCATAAATCAGATTTCTGAAATGTTTTAAATTTCAATATGCTCAAATCTCAAAAAATTATGGAAATATTACAAGAGTACATAATCGCATTATGTTGATCCAGATATGTAAGAGATTGCCTTTGTTGTCTTAGAAATATGTATCACAAACGTATTAGCTTTCACGTGAATGACTTTCTCGAAGAAACGCGGTAATCTAATCAAACGATATTAGTATTCTAAAGCACAAAGAGCATTACCGTTATGCTCATACACAAAGACTAATTCATAGCTGGCAGGCATGAATCTTGAATCTCCTTGGAAGTACTAACGATGAAACCATTGGTGATAAGGAACATCCCACCAATAACACTAATGAAGAATGTCACAAAATAACCTCCTACATGAGGCAGGAACAGAGACGCCAAAGAAGATGCTTAGGTGTTATCCAATATTGTTACATCATATATGCCCCCATTGGTGTCAACATGACGTAGGATCAAGCGTCCTTCATCGGTGCGGATGTACGATGGCAGAGTTCAGTGAGAATAACTTCGTTAATGAGATTCATGCGTTGGTGTGTTTCGGCAATGCACACATATACCGCTACAGTTCATCCCGATCCAAATATAAACACGCACGCAAGCATGCCACAGTCGAAATTATGTGATATGTAACTTAATTTCCATACTAACTTGATTTTCCCCTAAGAGGTCCTCCTAGTCGAAGAAGATCCACTTCTGCTCTGTGCTGTCGTCCTCTAATACTTCAGGTCCTGCTGAATTTGAAATGCGTAAATTCACTTTTCTTTTATCCTCACAATACTACAAATTATTTCCCGCCCTAATTTAAGAGTCAGCCGGTTTTTTCCGCGTTTCACGCAAACTTGAATTTCTCCCACCAAACACAACCACAATCCACACTGCTTGCTCTTTATAGCGCCGATAATTTCCCTCTACTCTAGTTAAGTAAGCAAACGAAGTCGCCACACGCGTTCACATTTATTTCATTCAAAGGTACGCCTCCTGAGCTCCGCAACAAGGACGACGGCGACGGCGACGACAACCGACGCTCGCCCGACCACGCTTGCCTCAAGGCTTTTCCTCAGTCTTGCGGTCAGCGCTCTTCTTTTGACGTGTTCGTCTTGTCGAAAGCAAAACAAAATTATTATTCTGCCCGTAATTCTTGTTGGCAGATGGCTCTTCAGCGCCTTACTTTGTACCACCCACAAGCCGCTATCTTCCTTGAGGATGCACTCACACCTTCCTATTATGACCACTTTCCACCTGCTCTTGCGCCCCTATATCTCTCTCTTCTCGCTTCATTAGCATAAAAGCACCTCCATTCTTCTTGTCTTCAGCACTTTTCTGCTACAACGCGCCAATACTCGCAAAATTCAACTGCTGGCCGGAAGCATTGGCAGCTTGCGTCTCTGCTTCCTCTGCCTTACCGCTGAACGGAACCGAAAAAAAAATGTTTTTGCTGATAACTTTTTTTTTCCTGCTTTATGATAATCTCGGCTCACTGTCAGCTTGAGCTGCAAATAATTCAATCTTTTTTTTCAATGTTTTTACTTTCAGTCTGCTAGCAACTTTCGTACAGCTTTTCAGTCACTTACCAAGCATTCGCTCAGGTGGACACAGTGCCACACAGACAGTGTTAACATTTACAGCCGTTTCCTTGCCAACTTTTCCACCTCAATGAAACGCGATACTCGGGGAGGGCGGTTCACGAACTGGTCGCTGTTAATCAAAGTACTTCATTCACTGGAATATCTCGCCAAGGAGGGAGACACACAAAAAAAATGGCCACCGTTGATCGCTTGTTATTGCACTTCAGCCAGCCCTGTGAGGATTGCGGAAAGCTGAAACGAAGGAAAATCGTTGGAAGTTAACTTCGGGATGGAGTTTAGCTTTTTGCTTATTTGAATGCTACCAAGTTTACACGGTAAGTAACTGTTGATGTATTTTGTTTAGGCGGAGTGGATGAATGTTATTTGTTTTGTAAAGTTGAATTTATTCGGTTAATTCATAGCGTCTGAAATTTGATAAGTCAAATCTTCCTCTCACGCTATAGTCATGAGTTCAAATCTTACCCAAACAGGTGTTTCAGTGACTACACGACGGGAGATGCACCAGCCCGAGGCAGAATCTTCTCGATAAAACAGGGAAAAAAATAAAGCGTTCATTTGGATACTTTTCTTCAGAATTGATTAATTCCTAAAATAGTTGTTGAGTTCTTGTTTCGTATTTTAATTTCTTTCAGCCTGAGGCTGGTTCGTTACTCCAAGGGGACAACCTGTACCCAAAATATCGATTTTTTTGGGTTTGATATGTAGGGTCTACGATTTAATTCCAAGGGATATTTCCAACGGTTTATTTTACCAAGGACTACCCCAGCAAACCAACATGAATGACAATAGAAAATGTCTTAATATTTCTGTTCAAATAATTTTACTGACATCTATCTTCGTGTTCGCTAAAAATGTTTAATGAAGCCACGAACACGCTTGGGAACTTGATGAGAAGGTTCGTGTCTGAGCAATTCTGGACACATTTTATTGATCTAGATAAAATGATTCTATAGGTTTTGACAGATGGGATCGCTGCAAATTTGAATCGGTCGTTACAGTTTCTTGATCAATAGTGAAGATTGAGTTTTATGTTGGTTTGTCGGTGGAACTACGTCTATGTTTTCAATGCTAAGGTAAAAGGTGTTTCGATCAAAATTTGGTCGACTTAAACTTGACACATTACATTTCATCGTGCATTCAACAATTTTGCACAATCGTCATCATCAAGCGGAACCTTAGGAAGACTCAAAATGCTGTTGTGAGCGAGAAACAGTTCAAGGCAAACTGGCGTTCTGCGGTGAATAAAGTGGACAAGGAGACTGTACAAAATCTTATGGCAGGTGTCAAATGTCCGACCAATTTTTGATCGGAACACCCTTTACACGTTCGAATTGCGAAAATTTGGACCATCATGAAAAATATATAGGTCTGGAACATCAATAACTAAGACATTTCACGATTGATTTCCAAAATGTTTGCACCTATCGATCGGAACGTTTTCTACGCTTCGATTTCAATATTTAAAGCTATTGATTTTTGACATTCAACTATTGAAATTTACGCAAGAACAAGGTGATGCCTTAAAATTCCAATTTTTCAAAAAAAGTTTACTTAATGCTCAGTTCTTTCTTATCACAGACTTCAAATTTAAGTAAAGAACGTCTCATATGGAGCAGTGCTGGACATATTTATAAAAGGGACACCTTCGGATTTTCTTCATTGATCATCAGTTTTCCAGCTCGAACAAGCGACACGTACGGTCATGTTTTTCGCTCTCTGGATACGAAGTTTTTTCCCCCGTTTTTCCCCCTCGTCCTGTTTCTCGCGTTTGTGCGTCTGGTTTGTGAACTATCTCCTGCGCTAATTACTGCAAAGTTGTGCTTCTCGTTCGACCTGTTACCTTGACAATGGGTCGAAAAAATCAACAAGTAGTGACATCCACACCAACGGCATCAGCTCCTTAAACTATGCCAAAACCAAGCAGCTCCAAGCGGCTACGGCATGACGAGGCCGGTCCATCGGATCCCAACGCCCGACTACTAAAGCTCGATTCAAAGTCAATCTGGACGTACGGTTTATTACACCACCGCGTCCCTGGTGCTTGGAACAAAAAAACGTTTTAGAGGCATTTGTTGATGTTTTATTGTCAACGAAATTGGTAAAAAGTTTTTCTCCGATTGATCGATGCTTCTCGAAATTACGGATCATTGAACTTGAGAAAAGATAAATAATTGTGCACAAACATCTAGAGAATCCTTCGTGGTCTGCCTCAAAAATAGCATAAGTGTTGAATGTTCCAAAGTCAACGGTGTGTCGTACAATCAAACGTTACAAGGATACTCTCATTTATCATAAAAGTGGCACTAGGGACAACAAACTGAGGAGAAAGGTGTTGAGATACGTGAAAGGCAACCCAGGTGTCTCCATACGTGATTTGGCAAAGAAATACGATTCCAACTTTTCCACCGTGCGTAACAGGCTTTCAAGAGAAGGATATAAGTCTTTTTGTGCCAGTAAAGATACGAGTCGCTCCCTGAAACAAAATTTAGTGTCCAAAAAGTGAGCACGATTATTATACGTACGAGTTTTGACGAAATTTGATGGTTGGCCGTTCCGAGTGGTATGCTGCAAACAATGTTAATTTCGTCGCCAAAGAGATTAATCCTACGAATTGCCCTGAGTTCAGACCGATCGAAAAATATTGGGCAATTGTCAAGCGAAAACTTCGAGGATGCGGTAAAGAAGTGACAAAAGCACAACAAACGCGTTTAAATTGGGATAAGTTCGACGGTACAGTGTCACCAGCGACTGTGCGGATCATGATAACATCGATCGCAAGTAAAGTGCAACAGTTCGTTCGAAACGGTGAATTGTAATAACTTGTTATATATCGTTTGAAAGCTGAATAAATATTTCTTTGTTTGACGTTTTGACCCATAGGTGTATAAATACATAATTGCATAATTGTTGCTGAATCCTTGAGTTATGATCACTTGAATGCGTCCAAATTTACTGGTGAAGGTGTAGATCCTGTCGCCATTCACCACGTCAAGAGACATCGTTGCACTCAGCACGGAGCTTACAGCGGTCAATCTTCCTAATTAGAAAAAAGTACTCATAGAGCCTTCATGGTTCAAAATGACCTATGACTTTGCTTCGCTTCCCAAAATTTATTTTAAAACAGTTTTTTTTATATCTTGCTCTCAAATAAAAGGTATGGGTTCTTTATACGATATGCTGGCATGTTCTTTTTTAAACTGATCATTCTGGGCACATAGGAACATAGAACCAGTTCTGGTATGCATCCGAAGAGGACAATTTTGGAACTTCATATATTTGAACCGTTTGACGGCTCAAAATTCTCGATATTTAATACGTAATTTAACATTTTAAACATCATACTATAGACCAAACAGGATATTTGGCAATTTCCGGATACTCTGGAATTGATTCCGGTAGGACCCAAAGAGGACAATTCTGAACTCCAAGTAAAGGTATGTTCCGTTCGACGGTATAAACTCTTGATTTCGAATACTGATATTCAAAAACATCATACCATATACCAACCTGGACAATTGGCTACACCCGGATACTCTGGAACCAGTTCCTATAAGGCCCCTCATAATTACCAGTTTAAAAAAAAATGGCCAACGTGTCTTTCTAAGAATCCATACCTTTCATTTTTAGGCAAAGATAGCAAAAATCTGTTCAAAAATAAAGTCCTAGTTATTGACCCTGAATGCACTATGTGTAACTTTTTTTGTAGCGTCACTTCTCAAAGTCGATGAAAGCTGTAACTGTCCAAAATATATTCGTTTTCAAAAGTTAGGAAAAGCCGAAAAATTTCAAATCCTTAGTTTATTTCGATAATACAGTAGAGCTTTTTGAAATGTTGATTGGTCAAAAACGATCTAAATGCACAAGGACGGTTTAAGTTAATCCGCTATATAAGCTGTGCAGTACGAGCACCTAAATGATGTGCTCGGTGGAGGCTGACTACATTAGCCAAGCAACATGAGCACTACACTCACGACGCACCCGGAAATAAACCGCTGAAGGTGACGTGGCTTTTCGGAATTCATTCCAGAGGCAATAAATGCGGAGCTGCAAGTGGTGGCGCTGAAACCAATAAGGTGTTCTCAATAAGACGTCAAAATCAAGGAAATCATCAGGGCCAACTCTATCTGGTTCACTTAGAGAAGAGTGCCCTTCCAAAATGCGCCAACTAAGGCACAAATCATGAAGGCAGCCACCGAGCCTGTCCCAAACGTGCGGAGTTTTTGATGATCCGCAAGCAGGCGTCCACCCACCACCTCGGGTGGACGAGGATAATTTCCCAACGCTTCGGTATCAAGTTCCAAGCTTACCACCGATCCCATTAAATTACCGCCATGCCAACCGCCGTCAGCCTCCGTACAGCATCGATTCGTGGTAGCCGCTGACGCCCCCACACTGACTCCTCCTCCAGGCTGGTGCAATCCGAGTTGCACCTCCACGCAACCATTTAACGATTTAACATTTAACGAAGCAAATGGTGGAGTTCGTCCAAGAGCTTTACCGTCAACTACGTTCCTGCCGCTCGAAGGAAGTCCAGCTCAAAGCCATCAAATCCGTGACGATGGAGTTCCTGTGCATGAATGACCGTAACCGCACAATCAGCATCCTAAATTGGAATGCTTGTTCTCTCCCGAACAAAACCATCGAGCTCAGTGACTTCCTCAACAGGAACGAAATTGCAATCGCTATCATCACGGAGACGCACCTCATAAATACGCCTAAATATAGCGTCTCCATCCTAAGCTACCGGTTTGTGCGGCTCTGATGGAGAAGGAGTCACGATCGCCCAGCGCAACAACATCAACTGCCACATGCTTCCGAGCTTCCAGCTGCGGTTAGTCGAATCCATCGGAGTTGAGGTCGAATCTGCCGTCCGCTCTATCACCATCCTCGCGTCCTATTATCCAAAGCAAGTCAGCACCACCAACGGAACAATAACGGTGCTACGAAACGATATCCGGAGGCAGAGACAGTTTATCCGGCGTCCTGAATGCGAAACACGAAACCTGGGGGAACACCCGGCGCAACCGATATGGCATCATTCTACAGGAGGACGTGGAAGAGGGCCTGTACACCATTCCTGGCCAGATACTTCCACCAGGTCAGTCTGCTGTTAGAGAGCTTCTAAACAACATACATCTAAGTTCCAACGACTTTTCGGAAGAGTTGAAGATCTCAGCTGACGAATTTTTGACCTATATCAAAGCGTCTAAGAACATGAAGGCCCAGGTCTCGATAACACCATGAACTTGGAGCTCAAGCAATTAAGCCTCTAGAGCTATAACAATCTGGTGATTGTTTTCAACCAATGCCTCCGACTTGGATAGTTCCCATCGTGTTGGAAGTCAGCCAAAGTCGTCCCCATCCAGAAACCTGGCAAATAACCTTCCTCTTCTAAGAGCTAAAGACCAATCAGCCTTCTCTCAGGATTATCCAAGCTGTTTGAGAAAACGATCTACCGTCAGCTTCTCTCATCTGCCGATAAGCTTACCATCTTGCTCGACGAGCAGTTCAGATTCCGACGAGGTCGCTCAACAGTGCACCAACTGAACCAAGTTACCAACATCCTCAGGCAGAACAAGTCTGTTGCCAAATCATCTACCATGGCACTTCTCAATATCGAGAAGGCCTTCGATAACGTGTGGCACGATGGCTTGGTGTTTCAATAAAACGATACAATATTTCCATCTTCCTGGTGAAGATATTTAAAAATTATCAGTCGGAAAGGACATTCCTTGTTTCGCTGCAAGGTGCAGTTTCCGATGCACAGGAGATTTCCGCCGGTGTTCCGCAGGGAAGTATACTAAGTCCACTTCTGTTCAACCTATTTACGCTTACAAGAGCGCTTACCGTGAAACTGTAGCGAAGCCTGGATGTTCTGTCAGAATACTTCACCGAATGGAAGATCTGTATCAACGCGGTGAAGACCCAGGCCATCCAATTCCCATACTCCAAGTATCCCAGACTTGCTTCACCTGAGGATTGTAAAATTAGCCTAAGCAACACAACGGTGGAATGGGCCAAATCAGCTGTCTATCTGGGCTTTACCATAGACAGTAAGCTTATTTTCAAGGAGCAGGTTCACAAAACTGTCACAAAGTGTACCGTTTTGTTGAAGCTACTGTACCCATTGATCAACAGAAGGTCTACATTATCCCTGAAAAACAGGCTTTTTGTCTAAAAGCAAATCATACTTCCAGTCATCGAGTACGGCATGCCAATCAAAATAAGTTCTTCAGGATGATCCTGAATACCCCTCCGAGGACAAGAACATCTGAGGTCCACCGTCTAGCCCAAATGAAAATGCTCGATGATCGCTTTAGTGAGTCTATCAATCGGTACAGGGTACGCTGCCTGCCCATCGGGTCACCAGGTCATCCGGAATCTGGTTCCCCACCCCTTTTTTTTTTTTTGACGTGATGGAAAATCTGCAAATAGACTCCTGAAAAACTCAGGGTGTGGGGATGAGGGTAGGTTATCAAGTTTTGAAACTAACAATGCCCCAAGGGATGATCTGACAAAATAATTAAAACATTAAACACACAAAACACACCAAATCACTTAAACAAAACTAAAGATCCCATTGGGCTAAACACTTACAATGTAAATAAGTAAATAAGAGAGAGAATAGAAATAAAAACAAATTTAGTGGTGAATCCTAGAGGGTTAAATTTAGTGGCATTTTGCTTCAGTCTTTCGGTGATCTCAAAGATGTTATATCAGCGCTAGGCTACGCACCATCAAGTCGTCTGGCACACTCTACTGGACGGGATAAATTCGGACGGAGTGTTCACGACATATCGCAATCCAGTCAATAAATCTACATAAAAACTCAATTAAAGTTTGTTTTTGACAATGTTTATTCTATTTATGACAAAAAATAAGCTGGAAAGACCTAAAAGGAAATGATGAAGTAGAAGAAATTTATCTGTTACTTCCATTCTTTTTCACGAACTTCAATATTCAAAAGCAATATATCATCATTCAGTGAAACTTTGAAGACTTCTAGGAAATAATAATTGAAAATTTTGCATATCATTGCTGCAACATTTGGCTGCTATATACAAGCACAATCCCCGCAAGAGGGATCAACAGGCGAACGTCCCTTCGAAGCAACCGAAGACGGCCGCTTAGCGAGCTAAGTGTTATCGGACTAAAATTAAAGCGGCCAGAGGTTACATCGAACATCAACTCCATTATTAAATCAGAACCACAAAACCAAAAAGGCCCTTTTCAAAGCCACCACACTTTTAAAAGAGGTAATATAAATTATTCTTTTGATCTTAAAACAAGATTAATATCACGGGTTCATAAAAAAGAATTTCATTTTATTTAAACGGAAAATAGACTAGTAATCACTTACACCGAAATTAATAAATTCATGATATGAAAGATATGGTTTTGTTATAAAATTATATTAATTCGAAATATTGAATTGAACAATTAAAATGTCGAACACTTAGTCTTAGTCCTACGTAATAATTTCTAACAATCCAATGCAGCTGTACCTTGTCGTTTTTTATAATATTATTTAAAAACTTTAAAAATCTACACATATTATTAGAAAACAATTTGTTGAATTATATTTGAGTGAAACAGACAAAAAAAACATGTCCCCACAAAAAATATGGAATGGAGTGGAATGGAATGGAGGAAAAAATAAACTCAACTCGAACCGTCATTCAAACCTGATTCTGAGGCCAACATTATTTATTAATTTTACTCAAAATAGTTACCCAAAAGATACATAAATGAATATCGAAAACAATCTTCCTCAGTCGATGAATGACCAACCTGTTCGAGAATCTGAGAGGACTTAATTAAAATTTCGTTCAAATTAATTATGATTGAGCATTCAACGAAGGCATTTCAACCCACAAAAGCCACTACATCGATAAATATTCCCAATAACACCCATTAACCGAGGTATCATTTTTCAAACATACTATTAAGAAATACCTTCTGCACATAACTGCCAACAAACCCGAGTTTTATGGGGAAACCTTTATTAAACATTCATATGCCAAACGGCAGTCCATCGTTTCTGTTCAGCTGAATTCTGTTCCGCAAAAGGGTTATGTTTTATGGTGGAAACCACGCGGCCATTCATTTCTCTGTAAAAGGTGTGAAAACTTCCGCTCCAACACGTTTCCAGCCTTTTCACAAACACATACATATGTGCGATGTTTGTTCGAGCGGCGAACCCTTCTCAAAAACAACATGAAACATTCCGGGCCGGGTTCCTCTGGCAACCTATGAAGTAGAATTCATTCGAGCATGACCTCGTGGAAACAAAGCCTCCCGCAATTCATGTGCGTCAATTGATTCCTGTGGATGCTCCTCAACCATAACCCGTGTGAGAAGCTAGTTGAATCTTCGCCGAGTTTCGAATAGACATAGCTCCGGGAAACGGATGTACGAGTTGGTTCGGAAAGTTTTTTTCCGAGCTCTGTGAAATTGGGTAAGAAAAATATTGCTGCGAGACAATAAGCATCCTCAAAGAATACCATAAAAATGGATTTGTGTTTTTCAATTACTCTCTGTCATCCTGTCGATATATGGTACATCCCGGAAATCTACATGGGGGCAGAAGACTAGCAAGAGAGGCTAGATTCTGCATATGAAGCAGAATTTGATTGATGGTTTTATGGGTGTTAATTTTAACTTTTCTTAGTACTAAAACTTCTGCGCTCCAACAGAACTCCAGCTTACCTAGTGAAATTCCTACTGAAATAAAGAAAAACGTATTTTGTACAAGATTGATAGTTGAAATTCCAGGAGCATCCTTAGCTCAGTTGGTAAACGCTCAGCTAGAAAACTGAACCATACTGAAGGTGACTGAGTTTGATTAGAGATAGCCTAGGGTCTTTTCGTCGAGGTGAATTTCTTGATTCACTGTGCAGAGGGTATGATTGTACTTGTCATACAATCATTCTAACGAAAAAAGAAAAACGTTAGCATCAAAAGCTCTCAATTGAAAACTGTGGAAGTGCATTTACAAGATGAAAAGTTAGAAGTAGCGGGTAACAAAAGACCGATTTCCAAAAAAGAAACACCTTTTGTACCTTTTTAGCACATGGGTAAAAATAGCTGAAATTTGGACCGGAACTAGCTTTTTTTACCGAAGGGGGGGGAGGGGGAACCACTGCGTCAACTGATACGAACTCTTGTAGTAAAAAGACTGACTAAAAGTGAATTGCCCCTCGCGAGCCGCTAGCACGTCTCAAGTGTTGGAAATCAAAATATTTGACAGTGGTTTGTTTATACTTCTATAGAAAACAACTGGTGCACGATTCGTCGAAGTAGTCGATCGCGTTCAGAAATAACGCCAAATGAAACCCTAAAGAAGTAAAAATATTGTTTACAAACACCTGGGGAAACCGGAGTGATCCAGTTCGAAGCTGGCTAAAGTGCTGCAGATACAGAAAACAACAGTTTGTCGACTGCTCAAAACTTACAAGGAAACCCAGAGTATAGAAAGGATGTATGTTAAAGACGATCCGAGGTGAGGCAAGAAGGTACAACGCCAACTTTCAAACGTTGCGGAGAATCCTTGCCAGGGAAGAATACAAGTCGTACAAAGCTAGTATACATCCGATACCGGCAGAATTACGTGGCCAAAAATCGTGCAAGGCTCTTGTACAACTGTGTTTTGTCGAAACAGAAGGGCTGCACTTTAATCGATGACAAACCATACGCCAAACTCCATTTTAAGCAGCTTCCCAGTCAAAAGTGTTACATCGCGACTGGACATGGGGATATGCCGGGAAAATTCAAGTTAGTAGTTGCGAAGAAGCTCATGATTAGGCAAGTGATTGGCAGTAGCGGCCTGAAAAAGGAACCATTCGTCACATCCTCGACGATGACATCCCAAGTTTACATCGAAAAATACCTGAAAAAGCGAGTATTGCCGTTCATCTGCAAGTATATGGGCAAAGTCATCTTTTGGCCTGATTTACCCCGCTGCCACTACACCAAGTTGGTCCGGAGTGGTATGCCGCCAACAAGATTGATTTTGTCCTCAAGCTAATGAATCCTCCGAATTGCTCGGAATTCCGACCAATCGAAATATACTGGGCAATTTCAAAGCAGCGACTACGAAGAAGCGACGGGACCGTCAAGGACATCCAGCGAATGCGGGCAGAATGGAAGAAATGCGCTGATTTCGTGTTCGTTTCCACTGTGCGGGCGCTGATGGGCTAAATTAACGAGGAAAATTAAGAGGAAGGTTCGAGACTTCGTTCGAACTTGGGAATGTAACCATCTAATGCTGTAACTTTGAAGTCATAATAAAAAACTCAATTAACATTTTTTGGTTGTTTCAAATCCGTTAAGAATAGATATGTACGTTTATTCGAGGGTATATTACAAAATTCTTGAAGAATTTTAGACACATTTGTTTGAGGAATAGGTACACAGATAAAAAGACACAATGCATTTTCTGCGTTACCTAATGCACTTGAAGGGAATGCTAGATTTGGCAAAAAATGATATTTCATGTAAATTTAAGCCAGATAACGCCTGAATCTAGCCTTTTGTATGAAAGATTGCAAACATGGTTCTATGGCGCATGAAAGATTGCAAACAATTTCGTTGTTTACACCTCCTACGGCTTGGAATTAAAAGTGGGAATTTTTTTATTTTTTTTTTTTTCTGTGTATCAATAAGCATAAGATCTTTCTTTAGTGATCACGTGTAGCAGTATATGTCTACTGATAAGTTTAGATCAATTAATTTATAATTCATAATAATTTATTTATCTCTCACCTCTAGTTGAGTCTCTACTGTTGCTACACAAAGGGTTCGACTATCTTTAAGGATTGGATTTCAGCTGTAATCTGTTTGCTAGGTTTAAGATTTACTTATTATCTTTACATTTATCGAATATTGATTCTTCCTGTCTTTCAGTAGAAATATACAAGCGTAAATAACTTCTAATCGTTTAGCAGTAATCATTAATTCATGGGTAAGAAATCATGAATTAGACTTGAGATTTAGATTTATGCACACAACTGCGTAGATAAGTTAACTATAGGCTAATAATTTTTAAAGTAGTTTTATGGCACTACTTAAGGGTGTTTCAATCAAAATTTGGTCGACTAAAACTTGAAGCATTTCCTTTCATCGTGCATTATAAAATTTGAGACACCTCTCATATTGAAGATGTGTGCGTGTAGCATCATGCCTTTATTTTGATTTTGCGATTAGCACTTCAGTTATCAAAATGTCGTCGAAGGAAGAGAAGCAAGGCATTAAAATTTTGAACGTGCATGAGAGGTTTGTGGTTTACCTTTGGGGCTATTCATAAACCACGTAGACTTTTCTTTGGGTAGGGGGGGTCGACAAAAGTCTACGCTCCATATTAAAATTCAAGAAATTGTATCGAGAAAAGTTTACGTGGGGGAGGAGGGATCTGATATTTTTTTAAATGAGTCTACGTGGTCTATGACCCGGCCTTTCCTCCTTTCTCATAATATTCGGTCACGAAGGGTAGGAAAAGGGTGGGAAGTAAAGATATTTTTTAAATAATCAATACCAGCCAAACGCTTCCGCAAAATGTGCGCCCGGATATGAGGAGTGTATCGAAAATTAGTTGTAAACATTTGATATTTAATTGCCTGATTAAGCTTAAACTAGTTCATATTATTTGAGCGTTTTTTAATACGTTTTATTTCTATGTCAAAAAGCCTGTTTTCCACTTTTCTTCTGGCCAGAACTTGCACCTTCCGATGACGCGAAACCAACGGTAGAATCATAAATCTCCACAAATTTTTCATTCGTTCCAAAGGACCTGAACAGTTTGACCAGTTGAAAATTTTGGGCATTGACGGGAGTACATCTTAGGAAACATGATCCGTCAGCAGATGCCATTCAATAGTTTGAAAAAGATTAGAAGAAAGTGTCAAAACTTGTTGTTAAGAAATATGTGCTCAATCTTATGATGAACGCTCATCAGCTGGCATACAATCCCTTGATTTCAAATATTGAGAACAATGACCAGATGTGCTACTTTAATGTTAACAGGTTATCTATTAAAATTGAACTTCCAACACATGTGTTATAATTTCACTGAAAACTGGGTGTGTCTATACTTTCTGGGTCATTCTTTAGGCTTAATCGAAACCGAACATTTTACTGTCTATTTCTCCAATCGGTTATTCGAAAGTTTTAATAAATAAATAAGCATTGAGTTAAGTGTTATCAACAACTGCATCGCCTCGTAATTGTTATATAAGCCAATTATGTCTAAAGCTCAAAATGATACTATCGTTGCATTAAATCCCAATCAAACATGTTCCATCGCTCTTATGCATTGGATAAAATTTACTATGCGAATGGCAAAAAACAGTCAAAGTTTACCATAATTAATTTACGTGTTAGTAACTATCTTCTCAGATTCCAACATCGGCTGCGGATAGTGTTAAAAAAGGGAAGGGGTGTTCCACGATGACAGTCATGGGCAATCAGCGTATAAAGCACTTTCCCTCGCTTTTAGCTCACAGGCTATTTTTCACAGGGTCAAGGAATGTTAAGCATACGAACGTTTGCAAAAATCAACATGTTCTTTCCGCAAATTCAGATTGACCACTTATCAAAGACTTCAATGTTCTGAGAAAGTCTTAACCAAACGCTTATTTAGCAAATCAGCAAAGACCCAACGTGCAGTGGGCAAGAACTGGGAACAGAGGGAGGTGGGGTAAAACCAGCCATATCTTCGGTCACAGGGCTGTGTAATAGTTGAAACAGCTTCTATTCGATTTTCCAGGAAATTTCACATGGGACTAGCACTACTTTGTTGATCTTGAACCTCTCCATTTTTTTGTTTGGGGCGTAGAACCACTGCGTCCACTGAGTTGAATTTTTGTGGTAAAGCCTCTCCATGCAAAGATGTCTATAAATTATTCATGAATATAAGGGGAAGTGGGGTAAAATAAGCTCTATAACTCCACAACCATATCCGTGCGGTGATTGAAACCAGTTCCATTCGATTTCCCAGACAATTTCCAAGCGGTAATGGCCTTGTTTGCAAGCCGCGCTTAAAAGTGACAAAAGTTACAGATTTTTTCCTTAGTTTTCATCAGTTCTTGCCCACTGTGCAACGGTTGCTTCGACTGTCGAGGCACTTAGCACACAGCGATAAATTTGTTTCGAAGAATCTGTGTGCTACCAATCACTTGCACACACTTGCCTGGCTTCGTTTATACAAAAAAACGCTTTGTGGATCATGATGCGTAAAATTTCCTCTTATGAATCATGCAGATTTATTAAAATTATATTGCAGAAACTGCAATTCCATTTTTTGCCACAATTTCAACTTTTAGGTGTTCTTAGCAATTGCTTGATGGATATCGTCATGAACCGTAAGTGAAGTAGAAGTTGTGCTGTGCCCTGATCCAGACTGGTGTGGGCTAAGGAGGTCAAATTGTTCCAAACCAACATCATTTGACTGAATAGGAAGGGTTGCTGAAGAAACTTCTCAGTACAAAGTGAAAAACTGAGACAACTTGAGTTTAGAAGCGGTATCTGATGGAGGTTAGAATCCCGTGTAAAGTTATTACTAAGATAAGTATTAATTTCACCACCAACACTAAAGAATTCAACATAGTCGTTTGAAGCAGTAACATTGAGCATTCCTTTTCCACATTCCCTTGTCAGAAAACGTTGATTCCACATAAGTGGAAAGGTAATCAGTTTTAGCTTTATTAAACAAACCGGTTACTCCTAGCCTTTTATACTGGTTTCGATCAAAATCACTTTTGATTTAAGTTCATTGGCGATTTGCTACATTCCTTGCAATCATAAGATTCAAAACGTCATTGTTAAACCAAGGAACATTTGATGTTAGGCTATGTGCACGCAATGGGACAAAGTTTTGACAGCCTCCCACCACGAGTTTAAATCGACGGAAATGAAATCGAATTAGTAGACAAATTCGTGTATCTGGGCTTATAGGTGACCACCGATAATGACACCAGCAAAGAGATAGAAAGGCACATTATGATTGACAATCGTGTCTACTTTGGACTCAGAAGGACGCTAATATAGAAAAATCTTCGCCGAACTACAAAGTTGACAATATGCAAGACACTAATTAGACCAGTAGTCCTCTACGGCCAAGAAACAGGGACATTACTCGTGGAGGTGTCTCTACTGGTATTCTAAAGTGGAAAGTGTTGCATACGATCTACAGCGTAGTACACATGGAAAACGGAACGTTGAGAAGGTGAATGAACCAAGAATTGCATCAGTTGCTGTAAGAACTTCCCATCTTTAACACCACTGAAATCGGTCGACTACAAGCTGTCATAAGATTGTCGGAGGACAGCCCCGTTAAAATTATTCTCCATAACCATCCGACGGGCACAATAAAAGGCGCACAACGCTTCGAAACGCTTACGGATGTTCCGGATCTTCCGCCTGGCCACCATATGATCCCTAAAAAGACATCTTCAGAACACGAATTGAAGTTCATTCTACTTTCGCAAACTAAATGTCATTTTAACAGATGCTCCGGATCTTCCGGGTGGTCACCATATGATCTCTGAAGGAAAAGCTTCCGACCACAAATTGAAGTTCATCCTATTTTCATAAACTGAATGTTTATTGCAAAAACTGGTGGTTCTCAATGTTGATCAAACTAGTTTTTTTCTTACTCAACACGCTGATTTTGGAAGCAATTTGCAAAGTGAGCTAAGATTATCTTTGCTATGATTCTGGGGAGGAAGGAAAGTAGTGGCATCAAATTTGATAAGACTCGAGACTTGCAAAATATTTCGGGAATTTATTTCCATCACTGAGAAGGTAGAAACTGTCGTTCATGAAATTTTGGTTTTCCCAGATTTTTCCTAACAAATAATTTAAAAACTTATGATTTCGTTTTACTGAAACGGTCACTTTTAAACAAATTATCAGTAAATTATTTCAATTGAGATGAAATGACTTGAAAAAACAATTCTGATAAACTAATAGTTGGTGCTGCCGAGGACTGATAAGACAGCATAATGAGTTAAAGTGTCACGTCAACACACTCCTAGCTATCACTTATTTAAACTTCACTCGATCCCGGCCGGTGCAGCTATCGATAAAAATAAGGCCACCACTCTTTACTTATTTATTATATATGTTTGCCCTCAAAATAATCTGTTGACGCTCCGTATAATTACAACTGAGCTGGTGAAAAAGGGGACTAGCACCAGTGGGCCGTCAGCCATGCCTTTTCTCAATAGGTTAACATGTATTTTTATTACCCTCACAATTCAAAGTTAGTGGTGTCTCCTATTCTCAAGTACACCTTTCATCATTGACATTCATTTGAACCCAGAATGCATGATGCTTCTAATGACTACAAGTCAGGAGCAGCTATTTGATCCATAATATGTATTTCGAGTGACCCTTGGAAAATAAAAGTCTTTTACATTTTTAACGATGCAAAATTAATGTTTTTGAAAAGCAGTAACACTTGGAAGGTGAACTTTCTTATAACCCTTGTCATGAGTGCAAATATCATATCAGGACAAATTAAGATCCTATTAAAATACGTTGCAATCCACTGAGTAAAACGTTCTAAACTTCGTCATCCTTCCATAATTATCTGCTGTCTTTATAATATTTTTTTTCCCAACGGAAAGAATTTCGAAACTATAACTTTTAATATATCCAACTTTTTTTCAACTTCTAAACATAAACCAGAAAATTCATCAATGCAAATCTCGGTAGCATTCATCAAACCTCCATACTCGCGTGCCCCAGTGACAGGAATCACACTCTTTAAAGCTTCCTGTTCCATCACCTTCGATTGCTGCTTACAGTTTCGTTCGCCTTCTAGCACCTCTACGGATTCTCACAACAACAAGGCCACGCTTCATCAGTTTGGTTCATTGTTTCAACAAAGACTGACGTGTGTTGCAATATTTAAACACCACTAATCACACAATCACACCATCAAGCTTAAGCACATCCCGATTCCGACCAGGCTCAAATTGTATGTATGCTTTTGCCAGATCCACCTGTTTTTTTTTCTACACCTCCATTCGTCCTGAAACTCGTTCCAGACAACGCGACGAGCAGCGCGCCAAGCAGCGATAGGATTTCACAGCCAGCGAGCAACCCTATCTGCGGTGTGCAACTGTCTGCCAACTATTCACATCCGAGCCACACTATTTCAATTTGACGACACTAGCAGCCTCCTGGGGCAAGCGATCATAAATCATAAAAAACAAACTCGCTCACATGCAATTGTTTCCATTCTTCACCATACACATGTAACATGTATTATGCTCCCCAGCACCAAGCACTATCGTGTGTCATCTGCAGGCGCACGGAAGCTTGATATAGTTTATTCTTCGTCTGGTTCTTCTTTGTCTTCTTAGCCCAAGCGCCCACCCCAACTTTCCAAAGTCCAGGCTGCGAACTATTTCACAGCTTGGTATGTAAATGCCTGCACTTGCTCCACCAACTGAGCCTTTCTTTCAGTTATTCTCCCACATAGATATCCTTTCTATTAGGTCTAGCTGCATTCACCTTAGCGGCAAAAGGGTGTGTAAGCCAACAGTCCAAGAATGGACAGAGTAATCCTCAAAACGCATCCGAACTCCACGAAGGTTGAAACACGTCTGTCTACCACGGAACGCTCGACGAAACTGAACCAACGATAAATCCTGTCACGGATGGAAGGCACTTTTTCCATCAACATCCTATTTTCATGCCCGATCCTGAATGGTGGTCCATTGCTAGCAGAGCAGCCAGCAGGCAAAGCCGGAGTGGGAAATGCGAGTGTGGGTGGTGGAAGGAAATTCACCGGGAGCAGGACCGAGAGCGAGAGCGGCCGTCGATTGGTTTGTTTTTATGTATTTGCTAAGCCGTCTGGTTGTTGGGCCAAATCAGCGACCATGGAATCACGGCACGAGTTCACCTTTGTCAAGAGGGACATCCGCCAACGTTAAAGAGAACTTGTAGCGATGTGTGAGCCAAAGCCGTCTGAGAGCAAGAAAATCGACGAAAGGAAGGATTCTGCTTGGTATGCCAGCTACGTTACATCAACAAAGTTGTAAACCGCGTGGTACGTGCCTGTGGTCCATCCTGCGAGAAAGCAACTCTGCAGAGAGCGCCAGGAGTTGGCGCGAGAAAGGAGCAAATTAGGAAAACGTGCTCCAAGAGCAGTGAGTGCCAACCGCGTGGTCGGAGTTCATTTCATTGATGGTAAACAAATAGCCGTGAGTAACGGGCTGAAAGCAAGAATGAACCTTTGTTTACGTATATTTTGAATACCCGATTAAAAATCCAACTGAAATGAACTATTGAATTTGAGATAAAATTTATATCTCGCTTACAGTAAACGCGGGTTAGCGGAGAATAACAAGCAAATGGCTTTTTTGATCCAGAAACTTTTCAAGTTTTCTGTTGTTGTGTGATGTAGGTAAGAAATAAAACAGTCACATGTATCCGTGATCTGTGAAATTTCGGTAATTTAT
>JASCZW010002682.1:0-29886 GCA_034211315.2 Aedes japonicus
GGCTGATGCAAAATTCGAAATATTTGCTCCCTAAGCTTAATCGACGCCAATTCGGCCCTGATAGTCCCCAAAAAAATTTAACACATTTGGTTTTAATTTGGCTTTGCACACGCTATTCAAAGTTTGTATGGGAATTAGTATGAAGAATCTTAAACTTACATTTCCAGATCCCTAACATCTTGATATTATGTTCTTAATCCAAATCTTATATACATTCATATAGTGTAAGTTGTCAACTATCAAAATGCCGAAGATACCTGACATGTAAATTTTATACAAAAATAGTTATTCAACAAATATAATAATAAGAAGTAAAAATATGTAATGTAAATAAAATATATATTTATTAAAATATAAAATATATATAATAATTTTAATAAAATAAAATACATAAAATATATGAATATAAAATATAAAAAACATATAAATAATAAGTAAACAAAAATAAGAATAAAGCATCATACCTAAAGTGTGTATTTTATGTTTTATTGAATAACTATTTTTATATAAAATTTACATGTCAGGTATCTTCGGCATTTTGATAGTTGACAACTTACACTATATGAATGTATATAAGATTTGGTTTAAGGACATAATATCAAGATGTTAGGGATCTGAAATGTAAGTTTGAGATTCTTCATACTAATTCCCATACAAACTTTGAATAGCGTGTGCAAAAGCCAAATTAAAACCAAATGTGTTAAAATTTTTTGGGGACTATCAGGACCCAAATTGGCGTCGATTAAGCTTAGGGGAGCAAATATTTCAAATTTTGCATCAGCCTAATGCCATAGTACACAAATTTGAGTAACTATACCGAAAGTTTATAGTGGGTAAATTTAACCTAATGCAATAAAACTTGTAACAAACTAAAAATGAGCACTTTTCTGCACGGTTAGATAGCAAATGTTTTAAAACAATTAAAATAAAGTGCCTTCCTCGTGATACTAGAATAAAAACATAAATTTTCTTAAATAGAAATTAGAAAAAAAATAGTATCTGTCAAGATAAGCAAAAGTAGTTGGAATAAAATGGAAAATACTATTTTTTCTTCTAATTTCTAGTTACAGGTATTCCACTCAACAGCTCAAACCCTCTGGGATTCATAAATTTTCTTGATAATTTTATTGATTTCGTTTATATCTTAATTTCCGCGATTCTTAACAATAACGGCTAGTTTAGTACTGTAAAATATATATTGTTTATCGGGGCTGGAAAATGGTGAGTCGACAACTGTGATGGAGCGTGCGTCCCGCAACATAGCTCTGGTCCTCACAAGTTCCTACCTCATGCTTCCACGGGTCAACAGATGACAAAGACCGCCAGCTAAGGGTTGCGTACTTAGCTGGTAGTGCAGCCTGGGCACTGTTGTCCTTCTGACTTCAGCTAGATTGAGGAGGTGCGTGCCGAGCGTCTGTCCACCAGCGGCTGAGTAAGCAACGCTGTATCTCGTCAGCTATACCTTAGGAGGCAGTCCCACCAACGCAATGTAGGCAGCGCGGTAAGATAGCATGCTGAAGTCTTACCCTTCCACGAAAAATGTATGTATTCTTTATTTCTTTATACGGTATATAATTTTGGATCATCCATGGAATCAGAAGACATGCAGATAGTACACATGTTATTCTCATTTTATATTATAACATGCCTTCACAATATTTTTTATGCTATTCTCAGCTTCGCATTTATCCATCATCATAAGTTTTAGTCCACTTACCCCCCATGGAGCGAGATAAGGCGCTATAATCTTGGCAATTATTGCCACGCTTTTGGTTCAAATGCCATAAGTCCACCCACAGGCAAAAGGAGCATCAACTAATCTTCCTAGCATCTATGCTCCCAAAGATAAGGTACAAATTATCACACTGTATAACTCAACATGGAAGCGTTTGGTACGGGAGGTCCTCGCTTTTTTCCTTCCCTTGATTCAGAGTAGTAAAGCGAATTTAGATCTTTCTGGAATCGCTCTATTTCTTGCAATCCTCTCTGCGGCGCATACTACGCAGTTGGCCTGGCCGATGACAAGAAAAATGATGTATTCAAGAAAACATCATTTTCCAGGATGCTTTCAAGAATTGGCTGCGTTAGTATGGAGATTAGATTAGATTAGATAAAATATATATTGTTTATCGGTATTTTGAATCTGATACACGTCAAATAATAAAAGTATGCAAACGACTTCATTTTTACTCAAAAATGAGTTCTCAATGAAGTACTTACACATTGATTAAACTTTACCTAGTTAGCAGAATCAAATGTACCCATCTCTCCAGTTCAACAACAGTTACTTAATTTTAAGTTTAAAAATACTCAATTTTAGGTACTTTGTTTCTTCCGTGCAATGCACATAAAGGGAATGCTAGATTTGAAAGAAAATAATGGAATATTTTAAAGCTAAGCCAGATAACGCCTGAATCTAGTCTGTTGTATGAAATATTGCAAACTTTGTTGTATGGCGGATGAAAGATTGCAAACAATTTCGTTGTTACGCCTTCTTTGGCTTAAAATAAAACGAGGGGATATTTTACGCGCTTGATACGCTCCATACAAAATATCAAAAAATGATATGGAGAAAAGTCTACGAGGGGGGAGGGGGGTCTGAGATTTTAAAAAATGAGTCTACGAGGAACAGGCCGATACGAATATAACAAGTCCGAATAATATTTTGATGTAAATGAGCTATAAATTAACCCTCTGTCTCGATGATTTTTCTTCGTGAAATAAATAGAAATAATGTTATACTGCGAGCTTTTTTTAAATAGATTTTGCTGTGCGCATTCCTTATAGTTTTAATTTTAATTACGACTAGTTATGGAGAACAAAAGTATTCTCAAGTGACAATACATGACTTTGGCTATAGACTTTTACTTTTCATGACATGTTTTTGCGGATTCAAAATCATGTTCAATAAAATGGTAGTTAAATAATAATGTATCGTACTCTGCATATTCATAGAATCCAGCCGTTAAGTTTGAATACTGCAGAACAAGCAATGATTGACGGGAATTGGTCCGCTGTCGAAGTAGTGCTCCAACATACTAAAATTTCGGGGAATGAACTCACTTTTGAGTAGATGTATCGTTATATGATCTCGTCAACAAACTCATTCATATGTTTGCAAAACACTTAGAGCAATGAACATTTCCTCCGACTTAAACTCAACTCATAGGCCAGATCATTTCTAAAATTACAGCCAACCGCCGAGTTTGTAGCTCCGTCAAACAAGCCGAAAAGAAAACTCTAACCGGGTTATTAGATCTGTTGCTCCATCATCCTCCTGCGGGTCCTGGGGGACAACGCAGAGCAATGAACCATCACCGTTTATGAGTGTGCCCGGGGTAGTTACAGGCAGCTAGTCTCAGTCTCGCCGAAACAGAAAAATGCAAAACGGCGAACGTCTTGTGCGCTTCTTCGGATGGGCCGCAATTTCACTTTTCATGTCTAATAAAGTGCGGAAAAATACTGCTGCTGCTACCGGCAAACGCATTCAACTTCAGCCGCGGCCATCGACTGACTCGGGTGGGTGTGTTGCTTTTAGTAAGCGAACAAAGATGCTTCAGGAAATGCTAAAAGTTTACAAATCTAGGCCACACATACCTGAGCTGAATGTTGATGCGGTGTCTGAAATAGAATGAAATAAAGCACAATTTAAGTCGATTTATTATTCAGTGAGATCAAATGAGGTTAATATTGCATCATCATAAATCATGTAATTCCTGAGTGACGCCTAAATGTCACCTTTCCGGTATGCGGGTCGTCCCATCAGGTCAGCACAGATGTTCCCAGATCCATGAACCAACCCAACAGTGGTTTATTTTCGATACCTCCTCGCCTCTCTCTCCCCATTTCTGTCTCCCTCGTTCGCTCTTTGCATTAGAGTTGCTTTTTAATTTAATGCTTCCTGCAATTCTTCACTTTATCTAACTTCCCGCATAAATGCATTTTACACGGGCGCTTCATTCCTTCACATTCCTATCCCGCGCTACCCTCTCTTCTCTTTTTCTTTCTTTCTCCGACCAATCAATAGAGCTTCTGTTCATCTTTGACGGTGTGTTAGTTTATGTAGTCTAGTTTTTTTTTTGTATTCATCTAGTTCTCTTAGCACATCGGCTACTGTGATGATGGGTTACATAAAAAAGAAAACAAATATGGCGTCGGCATCGTCGTCGCATTGCCATACAGCGTTACCATCATAGTAGTCTATGCTTCACATGCCTCCTAGTGATCAAAGAGAAAGAGTGCCGGCGTTTCTCACACTAATCGTTTGATATCGCACCAGAGCATATACAGTAGCCAGTGTAACCATAACGACATGATAGCTCGTTCTACACTCTAGCTTTTGTTGTAAATAGCCCTTCCCGAGCACAAACACTCACACACCTCACGTTTCTCGTTCAAAATAGTTAGCCCTTCGGACACTTCATTACCATTTTGTCTATTTCCTCAAATAAAGTAAACCACGTGGTCCCCTACGCGACCGAATATGTGTATAATGTGGTTTGTCATATTTCGACGACGAACAAAAAAAAACGTGGATGCTATAAGTACAGACTGCGAACCAAGGCCGTTCAGACCGAGAACTCGAACTCATCCAATGCGATAAGAAGCCGTAGCGTACTGCAGAACACACCACCACCGTGCATCCCGGTAAATGAGGCGAAAAATAAACCCACCTCATCGCGATGCCTTCTTATCTTAACCTGCGGCCCCGGGAATTGACCCTCCTCCCGGCTTGCCGCGGGGAGCCAACGCAGCCAAGTTTAGTTCAACAGCCGGCGGCGACCGGCGGCCGCGAACTGGGGGAAAGAGACGGGAAATGAAATTAAAAAATTTCAAGGTTAATTTTTGTTTATATCAACGCAACGAACGGACGCCCGAAAAATAATCATTCTCACAACACAGTGTAGCACTTTGTGTATTGTACACTCACTGAGGTGGGCGTCAACAAGCTGTCAGCGGCTCTGCGAGGTCAAACGATGGTTGTTATACAGTATTGATGAGAGAAAACCAGTAAGTACACAGTTGCAAAACACTGATTTTATAGGCAGACATAAGCGTACAGCATTACTGCCATCTGGTGAGTAGTTAGGCGGTGTACTCAACAGATGGCGGTTTCTTTTTTTTGACAAATTGAGTTACAGTGATTGTGTCAATGAAATTGAATCAACTATCAGATGCAAAATCGTACTTCAGAACCTTCAATTCAGTTGTGATTAACTATCTATTTGTGGATTCTAATAATCAAATCCCATTGATTTGAAAAACCATCGTACCAGGGGCTGAATAATCAAGATGAAAATGGAGATAGTTTTTGGCACAGGATGTACCAGATCATCGATCCCATGCTCTGTCCTAGGACAGGACCTGCCAGCTGTTAGTGCAAAAACAAGACCATCATTGGCGTAACTACTGGGGGTGCCTAGGGGGCCAGGCCCCCCCCAGGATTCTGTAGGCCCCCCCCCAGGATTTTTTCCTAATATATTTCTAATTTGAAATGAAACACTATTCATAATTTCTAACGAATTGTAGGTTTTTTTTTGTTTTTGTACTTTGATTTCTCCAGAAATTGTTTGAACGAGTTACTATTTCTGAAGGAGTAAAGTGCACATACCCTCTTCCCCACACTTTTATTATATCCCACTGTACCTTATAGGATAAAAATTCGGTACATATATCAAGAAAACCATAGTTAACGACCATTAGATCCATGAGAATTCCGATATGTCAACATTACTTCCATTTGCTAGAACCAAAGATGTGAAGAGAAAGTATCGATAGGTCCTAAAGCGCTCGGCAGGTTATGTAATTGAATAGAATTAGTTTGAAATTGAGCATACGGTTTTTGTTAAGCAGTATTTAGAAACAAACGTGCTTGATCGTGCTCCAATACCGTCAAATGCACATTATGGTTCTTGCGATGTGAAATCTCTGTTTTTACACTCCCTAAAGACCACATGTGATGGAAGCCAAATTCCAATTAGAGGTTTTTGAAAACACCACTTCTCATTTTTACCAGTAGTGGTTTTTCTCGTCGTTGTTTACTTAACAACCTCGCAGAGAAACCCGGTAAGATGTCGTATGCTGATCCTCTTAACATCATGTTTTGGCGGAAACCCAATCATTGAATATATACACTATTAATTTTTTTTAAATGCGTTTGCTTCGAAACACTGCTTAAAAAAAGCCCAACGCCAGTGCCCTAAACAATTCTTAGTTCTAATAATTCAATTCTATTAATATTAAAACCACTAGACCCATAACTAAAATAATAGCGACAGTTAAATGTAGAGCCTGTTATGTTGAAACACTTTTCTGTGTACGTATTTTAATTTTATTATTCAAAAAGGTTTTACAATAATGAGTTTTGTTTATAAGCGCATTTTAGAATTCACGGTATTATTTTCTCTTGTACGAACAATTTAGTAGAGTATAGACTCCCCACATTGATTAAAAGTTTCGAAGCTAACGAATGTCCATAAGCAAAATATGGAGATAGAAGTTTATTCATTAACGATAATATTTTCGAAAATGTAGCTTTCCCAAGTAACAATTCAAATGCAAATTGGTTTTATTCATGTTCTATGGTAGTTTTTTAAAAGCATTATGGAGATCATCTGGTTTTATCAGGGCATTTTCCAAGTTAAGGTGGTTGTAATTGATTAACAGTTCTTAGGAGTGATTAAAGAACACTTTAAGAAACCTCCATAAAACTACATCATTTATAAGTGTAATTCACCTTATAAGTAATTTTATGAGATACTTGATTCCCCTCTCAAGACATCGTTTCGCAACTTTCATAAAACCTGATAAAAGTTTTGAAAAAGTTTATATGACATTCTTCTTTAAGATAAATGTATCTTGAAAATGCTGCCATAAAACGCTCTTAGAACCATTTGATTTCGAATAAGAGCAACATACTCTTGAGAAAGAACATTATGTGAATAGTAAACAAACTGGACGATGGACGCCCATAGGTGAAAGAAAATATAAAATAGTAGATCGTTCAAGGGGAAATTCAATAAAAACCTATCCAATATATTGAGTACTCCTTCATATCACCCATCAACGACCAATATTTTTTTTTACCATCGCTAGATTCCATTAGTTTTGCAGCCTACTGAGACTTATCAGAAGGGTCTATGCGTTAAGCATCCTATTTTTTGTAACGAATCAAATTAAATGGTCAATGTGTCGGCAGTTGAAAACCGAAAAACATAACTCTTGATAATCCTAACGTCCCAGGTAGTGCGTTATCGCAATGCGTTATCGTATTTCCACCACCGTTAAATCTAAAGTCGGAAGTAGTGCGCTGGAATCGCTCAGTGATCTACTACACAGCGCACTTCTTCCGACGTTAGGTTAAGCATATAGATCAAGAGGAAAAATCATGTTTCGCTCAACAGATGTTTCCGCCATAGAGGCAATAATACTATCTGTTATTATTCCCAAAACCATTGCACTATGGTCCAGATTACGAATTTACGAGGAAACATGCTCCCAGCGCCTAAACTTGAAACTTTACAGCAAAGTGATGTTCTACAACATGGTTTGTATTACTAAGGCCCATTTTGTGATGTTAATTAAAATTAGGGTGGTCCCCATTTTCACAGAAATACAAAACCTAACTTTTTTATTTGCAGAAATAGACGTTTACATTCTTGAACAAAGTTGTAGCGCAGAAAATTTCATGGAATTTATATATATAAATTTTTATGTAACTTGAAAATTGACTGATTTAGAGCAATTTTCCCTCATCAACTTAGGGTGTACCATAAAAAAATGTTTTTGTTGCCCCAACTTTTTTATTTCAATTCCCACCGTAAAATTGTGTTGCGACGAGTTTTAGAACTTATTAAGTCGCGTACTTTGGTGCACAAACTTAGCCGCTAGCTTCAACCAATCAATAGTTATTGAAGTTTTTCTCAAAATAATACGCCCTTTTCAAATGTTGATTTTCATGATTGGGGCAAACACAAAAAAAAAAACTGAAGACGTCATTTAAAAGTAAAATTTATATTGTTTAGCATATGTGAAAACTAGAGATATGTTATTTCTGTATCTTGAGAAAATTACATTTGAATCTGGCATGGTTTAAGAAGAAAAACTTCAATAGCTATTGATTGGTTGAAGCTAGCGGCAAAATTAATATATCAAAATACACGCCTTTAAAAGCTCTACAACTCGTCTTAAAAAAATTTTACGATAGAAATTTAAATAAAAAAGTTAGGACAGAAAAACTTTTTTTTATGGTACACCCTATGTTGACGAGGGAAAAGTTGCTCTAAATCGGTCAATTTTCAAGCTACAAAAAAAAAATTTTACATGTAAATTCTATGAAATTTTCTGCGCTACAACTTTGTTCAAGAATGTAAACGTCTATTTCTGCAAATAAAAAAGTTAGTTTTTGAATATCCGTGAAAATGGGGACCACCCTAATTTTAACCACCATAAAAAAATGGGCCTTTGTTTTTATTTCAAGTTTCACCACAATTTTTTTTGAAAGTTAAAAATTGACCGATTTAGAGCAACTTTTCCCTCGTCAACTTAGGGTGTACCATAAAAAAAAGTTTTTCTGTCCTAACTTTTTTATTTAAATTTCTATCGTAAAATTTTTTTTGAGACGAGTTGTAGAGCTTTTAAAGGCGTGTATTTTGATATATTAATTTTGCCGCTAGCTTCTACCAATCAATAGCTATTGAAGTTTTTCTTCTTAAACCATGCCACATTCAAATGTAATTTTCTCAAGATACAGAAATAACATATCTCTAGTTTTCACATATGCTAAACAATATAAATTTTACTTTTAAATGACGTCTTCAGTTTTTTTTTTGTGTTTGCCCCAATCATGAAAATCAACATTTGAAAAGGGCGTATTATTTTGAGAAAAACTTCAATAACTATTGATTGGTTGAAGCTAGCGGCTAAGTTTGTGCACCAAAGTACGCGACTTAATAAGTTCTAGAACTCGTTGCAACACAATTTTACGGTGGGAATTGAAATAAAAAAGTTGGGGCAACAAAAACATTTTTTTATGGTACACCCTAAGTTGATGAGGGAAAATTGCTCTTAATCAGTCAATTTTTAAGTTACATAAAAATTTATATATGAAAATTCCATGAAATTTTCTGCGCTACAACTTTGCTCAAGAATGTAAACGTCTATTTCTGCAAATAAAAAAGTTAGGTTTTGTATTTCCGTGAAAATGGGGACCACCCTAATTTTAATTAACATCACAAAATGGGCCTTAGTGATACAAACCATGTTGTACAACATCACTTTGCTGTAAAGTTTCAAGTTGAGGCGCTGGGAGCATGTTTCCTCGTAAATTCGTAATCTGGACCATAGTGCATTGTCAGCATATTCAAGTTAATTTTTTTATCAACTTCCGCTGGTGAATAAAAACAATAAATTATAAGCTATAATTATGACTAGGAAAAACAATTATGCATAGGCACTTTTGATTTTGCACGTTCACATTTTCTTTGTTTATGATGTGCCTTTTTCACACTGATCTTATGGCTATATTATGAAAGAATTGTTTACCTTTAGCAATTCAAACAAGTTTTATTCAAACGTAACTTATCGTTTTCAAGAACAGAAAAAATAAATATGAACTTATCGCGCTCCTCAAAAAATCTGTTACTCTTGTGCAAGCAATATAAGTTTTGTTTGCGTTTTATGATAGTTTTCGATAAAACCATTGAAAAAATGGCAAGCGTGGCTATTCTGGATTCCTCGGAATGGTAGTCATTTTCATAAGTATGCAACAAAACTCTAATTTTTCCAATGGTACGAACAAACAATGCTGTTTAAAATACATTTTGAAACATAAAATGGATTGTAGACACAATTTATTCAAGATCTAACAATTTATCAGCCTTTTCACCTAATAGTTAAATTTTCTACTATTTGTTTTATTTTTTAAATAAGTCAGTGTTCTAGCAATAATTCAGAGGCGCATTAGAATTTTCGAACTTTTATGTTATGAAACACCAATAAACTGAATGTCGCATGAAAAATTCATCAAACGCAGGCAAAAAGGAGATGCATTTATGGTCACCTTGACAATTAATTTACATACGTATCCACTTTGGAAGAGAAATATAGTAGCTTCTACTCAACTATAAACAAAAAAAGTCCCCATTTAGCAGAGAACGGAATCTTCGAAGCATATTTGTGACAGACTGGAAGTATTCTTAAAGAGGAAAATTATAAAACTATCAAAACTTGTGGTAGTTTTATCATAATTTTAAGTATGTCTTGAATGTCATTACAAGTATGCACCGATAAAACTATCAAGTTTTAAGCGAACCTTGGGAAATAGTCTTGAGAACCTCCTGTTGTATGGGCCTTTTGGAACATAAGAGGGTTTTAGGGCTGTTTTATCGAGGTTATGTAGAATATCTAGCTTTATGCGTGGTTTTATCAAATGAGTCTTGAAAACTTCTTCAAGTGTACCTTAAAATTGAATTTGTTACTTGGGTTAGAAGTAAGGTAAACATGTAATCAGGTAAATTTCTGAAATCATAACATTTATTGAGGTTGACTTCAGTACCAGTAGTAGTCGATATAGATTGCATAATGGGTCTGTATGTCAGATTTTATCAAAATTCACTTCGCATTTATTATAACTGTTGTCTAACATTTATACTTAAGATTTCTTTAAAGGATTTGATTTTCAATCAAAAGGTTCTATTTTTGGCTGAAATAGTTCCTAGTAAACAGTGGTGGCCAGTATAATCAATACATCTACAGTTTTTCATACAAAACAGTCATATTTGACACTCTCTATGTCTAGACAATAGAAGTAACCTGAATTTCAAACTGTGTTGAATTTATAAACTGTGCTTCAAAGTCTTTAGAATTACCACCATATTTGAAAACTTTATTTACTCACCAATGTTTGAAAATTTTATAACCATTTATTTTCTTTTTCAAATTAGTTTATTTCAAAAGAATAAATATTTTGCCAAAGAACTCATTCTTGTTCAACTTTTCAATTTAAAAATTATTTAAAAACTAATTTTTGGCCAAACCTTCTAACAAGGCAAATCTGATGCCATTATGTAGACTGTACTTGAAAATTTAAAAATTCAAAAGGGTGCATTTGTTATTTTCCCTAAACTGTAGTTGTTAATCTCTTTTGCTATACCTTCATAAAATTTCGAAAAATTTCCATGGAATTTCGATGCCCTAGAATACTATCAATCTCAAACAAAATCCTAAGTTTAACCTCAAATTCCGCATGGATATTTCTTTCGAGCTGCCGTGAAGTTCTCAATAGGTTTTGATGAAATAAACCTCGGAAATCTCCTTCAAAATTTTTTAACTCTCCTTAGAAATTTAGCTCGATATAAATTATAAATTTTCATTGTATTGTTCATAGTATTCCACTTTAAAACAAACTTGGTTGATGATTTGCTCACAGATCTTTCAAAGAGTTATTCAATAAGAAACTTAAATTGAATTCCATTGAATGGCTTTAAAATATCCACATTGTAGAAACCGAAAAATAATCTCTGAATTTTTAAATTACTGATTTTTTTTTAATTCCTTTATTATCAAGATTTTCAGCCCTGGGCTGGTTCATCTCCCGTCGTAGTCGCTCAAATAACTTTTGGGTATGTTTCGTAACTTTGTCCGGGGTGAGATTTGAACTCGTGACTTCGGCGTGAGAGGTGTGGATGTTACCCACTGTTTTTTTAACTACTGTTACTGTTACCTGTTCTTTTTATTCAGTGATATTTTTGACTGCAGATAAATTCAGTTAGTATAATTCGAGAAGTAAAACTGCTATGTTTAGAAAGATTGCATTTTCATTTTATCTAACAATTGATTTACAGAGCTCCGTACAATCTTGACAAACGAACAAAATGAAATATGAAAAAATTAAGAGATAGGTAGGTATATCCTAATACTTCAGATATTTGTTTTTTTTCAAGAAAACATAATCGTGGAACAGGTTCCAGGTTTTTTCCATTTTTTACATCATTTTAATAGTTATTTTGTAAAAAATATATTGGAAACTCCTGACCACGGGTATTAAGGACAACATCATACCCTAGATATTTTCAGAGTTTTTTGTAAGGAGCAACTTTAAGCTTATAGCTGCATATCAAAACGCTCAATTTGAAAATATCACTTGTCATACAAAAACCAAAGGACCGATATTATATTGACAACATATTTATTTCTCCACTGTTCTTTCAGAACACCAAGAATTTAGATTCCAATCATCTAACGTTGATAATTCCGGAACTGTTGAAAGCAACGCTAGTGTTCTTCCTCAACTAGCAACTCCATCAGCTTCATCGGAAAACGGTCGTTCTCATCTACGTTGGAATACAGTCGTAGCAATGATAAAGTGTTCTGCTATGTTTGCTGCTTTTTTGCGCAAAGGCTTTGCGAAAACAAATGAAAAATTTATTTGCACTATTTTCAATAATTGGAGAAAACTAGGCGAGAAAATAAAAGCTCATGACGATACTACATTGCATAAGGAATGCTTCGAAAAATATTTACTTCACAAGCAATCGTTGTCATCTAGAAATGTACACGAAAAACGTTTAAAGGCAATTGAAGAGCAATAGCAACATTATAGAGAAACGTTAAGAAGCTGAAGGAAGTTGTGAAGGATGAGTATCTACCGACAAAATTTTGAAGATTTTAAACGCGTTATCCAAATTAATCTAAATTTTAATATTAATTTAAAATGTTCATTGACTCAATGTTGTTCTTTGAAGTTTTAATATATTCAGTTCAAACTTGACTCTATATAGAGTCAGGTCTATTCTGTGCCTCGGTTAGTGGAGATGCCTTAAAATAATAGAGTAAGGTGACTACAGTAACCTCGTGTGAGTCCATTCTCAATGTGATCCACACGGAATAATACGAGGCTTATATTCACCACACTCGATTCTTTTAAGACATCTCAACTCATCGAGGCGCAGAATAGACCTAATTATTCGATTAAACTTGTTTTGATTTATCAATTAAAATAACCTGTCCCCAACAATTACGCTACTTTCTTCGCTCTTCTCAATATTTCTATAATCGAAAAAAATCTTCGGGGAAGGCCCCCTCCAGGCCCCCTCCAGACTAATTGTCTAGTTCCGCCAATGACCAGGAGCCGACCTCATCTCATACGACATGTTTAAATCCCTAAAGCCTCGAGTCACAAAGCTTATCCTGATCGACCTTAACAACTATTGGAAACAGGGGAGTCTCCCAGAACATCTGAAAGAGATCCGCATCATAGCAGCACACAAGCCCGGTATGACAACACAACCCCTCTGGAAACAGACCGATAGCGCTAGTGCCCATCCTGACCAAAAACCATCAACTCGGCAGTCCCTGATGGATTTAATCGTCAGCCATGAATTGTTACCTAAACTATCTTTTGGGTTTCCGTAAAGGACAATCAACGAATACATGCACCACATATATAACGAATCTCTTCCAAGCAAATCGAAGAAAAGGTTTAACCACAATCGGAGTTTTCCTTGACCTAAGTAATGCGTTCAATGCAGTCCGCAATGGATAAGCTTGATCAAGTTATGCTGGAATTAAGGATACTTCAAGAGTATGTACGCTGGATATCAGATTTCTTCGAAATCGCACCGTAACCTTAAGAAGCGGGGAAGAAGAGATCAACCGAAGAATTAGCAATGGACTGCCCTAAGGAGATGTTCTCTCACCGACCCTTTTTAATTTGTATACAGCCGGCTTGCACGATACCGCAGATGAGAAGGTCATATTGATCCAATACGCGGATGACTTTACCATAATAGTCACTGGCAACAACATGGACAACGCCAAGGCAAATTGGTTACGTCAACAAATTTGACGAAAAAGCACGTGAGAGCTGAATCTCTGATTACTTGAAAAAACTAAGGCGACTTTTAAGGCTACCAACGAGGACCTAGGCTTGAAAATAGAGGAAACCAATCGAAACGGTGATAAGCTACAAACACTTAGGGGAACGATTGATCACCACACCGTTATAACCACATAATGAGAACTGCTGAAAAATACAAAAATGATCAGTTGCTGGTACGTATCGAGGACGAAACACGGAGCCTGGAAACCATATGGGCTCCGCGCTCACCGAAGGTCGTCGAATACGATGCGGCGCTGCACGGTAAAATTACAGAGAAAAACTACATTATAACACCACGCTATGAAATACGTCTGGTATCAGCAATGTTTGTCGCCCGTATAGAAAATTCTGGATAAGGTTTAATTAAATACGTAACGTGGTAAGAAAGAAAAGACCTGAACAACGCGTAATATTGAACAACAGCAACTGGAGGACAGATTATCCGGCAGCAGATAAAATCACATTATTAGAACGACAACTATACCAGATCATCTTGATGCTTATTCGTCAGAACCATAATTTATCCATTTAGCTTTGACACCACAACAACGCTGCCAGTGTAGTTTTCTTGTTAAAGAAACAGTACACCACAAGTGTTGAAACAAGCGTTCCTGTACAAAACACCAAATACAAAAACTGACCTAACGTCTACACAGATGTTTTTGAAAAATAGGAGAATCCTGTTGAATAGGCGTATTCTGTGGAACCAACTCGCAGGATCAGCCTGAAACCAAGAATGGACACCTGCATAATGCCCCTCGTTGAACTGTATGCCATTCTAATGGCACTAAATCATCTGAAGGACGAACGCATCTGAGTGAGCTGTGCTGTTCATTAGACTCTATCTTCCTGTCGTCATATCCAAGGAGCACTGATGGACACGAGACGCAACTCAATGATTCAGGAGATAACTGGATAAAGCAATATCCTTGCAGGTCACCATACCTGTGGATACCGAGCCATATCGGAATCAGAGGGAACGATCATGGATGAATTGCCCGAAGTCGGGGTTGATTCGGAGCTAGTCCTGAAAACGGAATATTAAAACACGATGCACTCAATATCTTCAACCAACGACGTGGCGTAAAAACACAAACGACTGGTACACTACATACGCGGAGGAGAAAGGCAACACTTTTCCATACAACCAATACACTGCGATGTCCCTTGGTACAAACACAAACCTTTGTGGCAAACGCAGAGGTCCGTACTCTCAACCGTCTGATGGCTGACACAGTTTTGCAAACAACTGGCTGGCAAAGATGAAACTAATAGACGATCCGGATTGCGATGCAAATAAATACGCCATCACCCGCTTGAATTCAATTGACAATAAATTCTTGGATGCTGATTGATCTGTTCAAAACAAACGACATGGACACTTTTCGAGACGATGTTCACTTTATGAGGAAGGTGGAAATGATTTGTAAACAATTCAACGGATGCTTGAGCTTGTGCCCAAGCACTTGATGCCCGACTGCGCTGGCATCATCAACAAAGCGAGCAAATTCAAAACCACTCGGGCATATGGCTTTTGACACCGGTCCCATAAAAAACAGAGAAGAAGACGACTTCCTTCGAGTCGGAAAAACAGTTGAATTTCCTGCAGCCAGGCCAGAAGCTTTGAAAAGTTGTTGATCCCATCGTGGCAGAGATCCGTGCTGTCCTCCTCAGTGCGCTCTCATATCGTGGTTTCGCGAACCATGCGCTTCGCCGGTACTCAAAGCGCCAGCAACATTCACTAAGTACGAGCGATCACTCAGCTTGTTCGATAAAACTCTTGGCGTCCATATTTTGGTTACTTCCGGATTTGAGCTGAGCAAACACAGGAGAACACAGATGGAGTTCAGGTAAGTTACGCGACCTTGCATCGTAGTGGGACTTGACCGTTTACGCTGTTTCTCAATCGCTTCAGGTACATCCTTCACAACTTTGGGAAGCAGATTTGCCACGGAAGATTCGCCACGTTTCTTCACCTTTCTTCATCATTCGCTTTGCAATCTTCACCGCTGCCTCGGACTTCCCATTCGCTTGCTGATGATGGTGACGACGTGATGTGCTCGAATTCCCAATCGATCGCGAACTGAACCATCTTGCGGTTGATGAAGTTGGTTACTGTCAAGACCGTCTGTTCCACACCGTGACGAGCGAACAATTTTTCTGCACAACCGAACGACGAAGTCCGAGTCAAATCCTCGAGAAGATCGACCCGAAGTAGTGGGAGAAGCGGTCGACGGTAACAAGGAACTTCTGCTTGCAACTCTGCAAGTTAGACATCCATACTCACGATTTGGAAGGGAAATACCGAAATGCTATGGCTCATCATCGGCAGATTCGGCTGAGAAGCGGCGTTCTTCACACAAACAGTGCACTCCTTCACGACGTTCTTTACCATGGCAAACATGGCAGCATTTGACCAGTTTGCGTCGCAATACGTATGGAACAACGGTCCGATCATTTCGCAGAATCAATCCATCAACGGTGCTCAATTCATTCCTGTAGGTGTAATATATTCGAACACTATCGGGCACTTTACCGACAACCGTTGGCCAACCGTTACGGATGTAGTCGACAATAAGTTGCATCGGTGAATTTGGTTTTGTTTCCAGCATTATTTCACTCAGTCGTTGATCGGAGATATTCAGATAGCTGGTTGATTTCAAATCCTCGACTTCCTGGAAAATTTTAAAGATTCTCAACTTCGTGTATTCATCCTCTAGTTCGCTGATCACCGGGGCTCTAGAGAGAGTGTCGGCGACTCCGTTGTCTTTGCCGGTTACGTAAACTACCGTCTATCTGTACCGCTGCAAGTTCAGCAGTTTTACCCACTGCCTTCGGATTCCCAACAATGAGCTGGTCGAAAACTGCCAAGAAACTGCTTCTGAGATCAGTCTGCGCAACTTTTTTAGGTTGACGCTAAGGTTTCTAATGAAACGGCCTAAATAATTCACCATTCTAATGAAACGGTGCACTTCCTTTCTGTTGGTTGGCGATTTTGCTTTCGTCTGGCTTCAATCCGCGATCCGGTGAGTACATGCCCGTAAAACTTCACCGAGGTTTGGCATAGTTTGAGTTTCGACAAATTCAACTTGACATTCTTCTCTTCCAGTCTAACCAGGAGCGCTTCCAGGCACATGTTGTGGTTGATCAAAGCTTCTTCAAATGTGTTACCGATTCCGTACACCAACACGTCGTCTGCAATACATTCCACGCTTTCCAGAATGTTGTCAGTCTGCTACTGGCTTCGTCCAACACCACGTGCCAGAACCCCTTCTTAGCGTCGACGGTTGAAAAAACCCTTGCCTTTCAGAGTTCCGGCAGATTTCATCAAGTGTCACAAACTGCAGCTCGAGTTCCTTCTTCAACTTATCTCTGATTGCGATTGAAATTCGTCTGGGAGGTTTGATTGATGGAGCAATACTGTCGTCGATTTCCAAGAAAACAGTATCTGCGAACTTCCCGTAACCGGTGAGTAGATCCTGATGTTTGTCGGCAATCTCCTGCGCCCTGATCCGGTAAATATTGAGAACATTTCGGCTTGCTGAACACAACTGCCTTACAGAATTTCACGAAACCAAGCCCTCGAGAAGCTTTTGCAGACAGCAGCGGACAGTGGTCGATGTCCAAAACCTGAAGGACCAAGTGATATCTATTACGCGAGCATTAGAATGCTTAATCTTTATTCTGTTTTAAAATATCGGGTACTTTCTTCTCTTCCACACACTAAATTATCAAATTCATTTATTGGTCAGTTCAAACCCGGATTATGTGCGACCGTTTTCTGGCAGACAAACTCTCCCAGTTTAAGGTGCGCACTAAAAATAAATCTTGCTTCGTAACAAATTTGTTGATAGATTCGATTGAAATTATCTTTTGATCATTTATATCTAAAACGCATTGTTTGAAGAATAACATACTTTTAGGCGTGTTAGACATTCTCGAAATGTAACTTAAACCGCTTTGTCTGCTACGTATGAAAGAGATCACTCTTTAGGCGAATTTATTGGTAACGGTTCGAGTGTTGCCTACTTATCGGGCGTTCATAATTATGTCGAGTTTCACAACGAATGTCACGATAGATAACCTCAGTTACCTCAGTACCTCACTTCGATACGGACAAGTATTATTTTCTTTCCAAATAAAATGCTCGAAATTGTACGGTTCAATCATATGATACTGATCATTATTGTATAAATAATCGGAACTAAAACTATGTTAAGAATGTACAACAGACGTCCAAAAAACAATTTAAGGTACCTATATAGGTTCACGACTTAACCACCTGACAAACAATATAGTTCATCGGTGGTGCCGTTTCTGATTCCGGCGGATTGACCACCACTCGAGCGAACGTCCCTTCCCCGCTGGCCGGATCCGCCAGGTGTCCCGGATTGATACAAACGCACCCGTGGACGTCCTAAAACGAAGATTAAAAGTGTTAAATCGATTCCTAGCACCTAGTGTCTTTCGCAACTCACCCTTACGTAGCACTTCAAATCTCCAGGGCAAATCATTATGTTGGGCACCCGCGTAAGATTTCCGAACTCGCTCAATAGGTCCACATCGAGTGGGAGGCTTTCCGGAGGTGGATTTAACGGATAGAACGTTTTATGGTGGAACAGGTAGTTGAAAGCTCGCTTGACTTTGTCGCCCATCGGCACGCCGCTGACTTCCGCGTCGGAAAGATCCTTGATGATATCGGCCGTTGTGATTCCGATTTCCAGCCCGTTGATCGACACCACACATGGGTCCGGTAGGAAGTGCAGGTTTTTGAAGTAGCGGTTGATTTTGTACGGGAAGGAAGGATAGACGAACATGGACATAATGTCCTCGGGATTTGATACGATCAGAACTTCGGTGTTCGGTGAGACCGAATTCATAATGTTGATGATGATTTTCTCAAAGTACTCTTCGAAGGTCTCGGCGATCGTGCTGAACAGGTGATTGTTGCTATCACCGAACGGTCCCATCAGGATCAGTACGTCCGGACTGTTGCTGCTGCAGTAGGTTAGAAGGTCGGATAACTTTTCATACAGAAGATCTTCTCTGTCGGTGAAGGGAGCTGCGGCGATCACCATCTTGAGCTCCCGTCCGAGCTTCATTGGTGCTTGTGGTAGTTCCAGCTTTCGTTCGTAGTGTATTTTGCGAACTTCAAATGCATTTCCCCGTGGGTTCACTCCTTCCAAAACAACTGTTTCCCCAGGGAAAACGGACCACGATTTCATCTTGCTAAAATCCAGTTTTGTGTACCTGAGCGTCATTTCATCGAAATCCACAATCGCCAACCGATCGTCCTTCCGTTCCGGATGCACCACGATCCTGCCCATCACGCTGATGACATCGGTGCTGGGATAATCCACGTGATGAATAGCTACCTCTTCCACCATACAAGCTTCGCGATCGTCTTTGGCTATCGCTTCCCCGTTTTCCTTCGACTCCGGCTGCTGACTTTGCTGGCTCAGCTTCTCCTGTAGCCGCAGTTCACCCAGTCTACGGCAGATTTGCTTTCCACCTTCGTAGATTCGATCGCCCAGGATCAGCACCCGCTCGTAGCTGGAATCGTACATGTACTTGCATTCGTCGCTCATGAATTTAGATCCGGAGGTCGCGCCACCGTCCGTTAGGTTATTCCCTTTGAATAGAGGAATCTCGACGGCGAGGGGCCTTCGGTTTGGGGTCGAGAGGGCGGCGCCGCTCGTCGATGACCAACTGACTTGTTTGAGCAGCTGTCCGCTGCCGAACGTGTAGACCACGTTGCCGGAGTTGTTCGGTCCATCCTGGTCCTGGGACTTCTTGGAGGTGCTGTGGGTGGAGGGGTTTGAGATTGGTTAGACTGGTGGTTTTTCGGGTTTGGGGTGAGGGTTTTGGGCATGGGGTGCACTTACATTGGAGAGTAGCTGGCAGGAGAGAACTGGGCCTTGTTGCGATCGGGGGTTTGTCCATGCAGTCGGGAAACTGGTTTCTTTGCCTGGGAGGACGAAGTTGAAAAAGAAAATGGTTAGAGGTTATGTTTTGTGTTGACTGTGTGAGAGCAGGTTGGTTTGAATTTGGCATAGTTTTGGAGTCGGCTAATGACAAGGCTTTATACATTCTCTGCAGCGAAATACCTTCCGACTGATTTGAAATCTAGCGTTAGTTGTATGTTTATTCTTTGTTCGGGAATAAAAGCACAAGCTTGATATCTATTGAAATACCCTCTAGGGAAGTATTAATTGATAAATCAAAGATCGGTTGGACAACGAAAATTGTGAAGCGTCCCGTGATCACATCGTGTTTTTTTCATTAAGGCTAATCTGAAATTGAGAGACTCTCTTTGATTACTTTCTCTTTTATTTATATTTCATTCGGCTTTACGTTTTCCATTCTATTATTTGTAGAGTATGCTAGCCAGCTCTGATGTGGTTCTATCTGTACCAAAGCCTCAAAAGTTTTAAAATGGCGCTGTAATAAATGAAAGAGAGCGAGAGAGGAGAGAATCTCTCATTGTTAGATTTCCCCTAGGACAGAACCTGCCAGCTCAGAGAGAGATGACCTCTTTTAAATTTATGAATGCTATGATACGGGGGTCGCTCAAGTGCTGCCAGATATGTTTACACAGTAATCCCATTGAAAATAAAGTAATTAAAAACATTTCTTTTATCGTTCGGAAAATGAACCTGCATCAAACTAAACGTTAATTGATAAGGTTTCATTGAATTTCATTGATGCTTACGCTGCAAATTCTGCTGTGGGGAGAAATCTTGAGCAAGAGAATGTCTTCCTCACGTGCGTTCCCAATGCAGGCCTTCACCCACTTTCACACCCACATGTGACACGTCACTGCGACCACAATGTATCGCTTTGGACTTCATTTCGAACTGATTTAAATAAACCACTGCAAAAGTGAACTTTTGTTCTAGTTGTCACAAACGAAAAAATTGAAAAAGCAGTGACTACTAGCAACACCGCCAAACCAACAACAAACTGCCTGCTTATAACATAACTCGACGGAGGCGGTAAAGGTGGTTGTCAAAGCAACCAATAAAAAACGGTCTTTTTTGACAGGTTAATGGTCTTGTTTTTGCACTCCCGCGTCACTCTACTCAATTTTTGAGTACAATGGTATGCTATCTCTTTTTCTCTCACGGAAATGTTACTCAATTTTCGTTAAAAGTGGATCAACTCAATTTTTGAGTAGATCCACTTTTTACGAAAATTGAGTAACATTTCCATGAGAGAAAAAGAGATAGCATACAATTGTACTCAAAAATTGAGTAAAGTGACGCGAGAGTGTGCACTAACAGCTGACAGGTCCTGTCCTAGGATTTCCCCAACCCGCTAACAACTTGACAGCTCCAGAGTAAAGTCAATGTACCCCGATAGTCTTGGCTCACTGGTTCTGTCGAATCCAAGGGCCTGACAGGAAGTCATTTTCCTGAAGCCAACATCTCTATTATTCAAACTTCAAAAGATTCACTGTTTGTAAACAACACTGGCGTTCGTACCCGTAGTAACAAATGTCAAACGGGCCATATTCAAATAAGGCCCGTAATATGTAGCATAATGTCAAACGCTAGTGAATTAGATAGGATTGCTAGGCCCCTGGTCGAATCGAATGGATCCTAGTACAAATTATCAATTGAACGTATTTTCATCGACTGATATTATCAACACTGTGGAGCTCATATTCGTACTTGATGAATATAATGCTGACGATAGGTTGTATTTTTCTAAATGTTCAATGATAGATATTTTTTTCCTAAATGGTCAATGGTAGATAGGTAGATATTTTTACCCTTCTCACAGAGAATATGTAAAAGCATAAACACATTCGAAAGCAGCCAATACGTGAATAAAATGGTAGCCTAGTTTACTCTAAATGGCGCACTATACTTCTAAATGAGTGACGCTCTGAAACCAACCTTGAGCACATGTGCATTGCAATGGAAACCGCAAACAGCATTGAAAAAAAATCGCTTTGCAAAGGTACACTGGGAAAAAAAATTGCCAATCTCAAACATATTCTAGTTTCATTTTACAAGAATTTTAAACACAGACATCATATTAGTTTGATTTGACTCTCAACGGTGGTTAAAACAACGTTGAGAAATTGTTTCGGAAATTAAGAGGTTAAGTTCAACTGACATACGCTGAATTCTCCAGTAAATTGGTTGTTTCTTTATGACAGCAACGAAAACAAAACAGATTTGTTGGTTGATTCTACCAACGCTTAGGGCATCTTCAGCTGCGGTTTATTTTTAGATCAACTTTATACCTCATATGCATCAGCGAAACTTGAATAGAACTAGCTAAAATAGACCAACTTTGCGTTTCCTGCATCGGTGTTGTATTTCTTGTTGTTAAACCCACCAACACCTGTCATCCTGTCGATCACTTAACATCAGAAATCAGAAGTTTTTTTTCAGGAAACGCAGATTTTTCACAAACTTTTTGCCATTGATTGTTTTGACAAAATAATTTTTAAGTGCGTCGTTAGTTGACGACAAGGAATACTTGTTCTTTCGTTTGGCTGAAGATGAGTGTGTAAATGCATGCATTTCATTAAAACGATATCACATAATGCTGATTTGTAGTTTGGCAGCGGATAATCAATAGTCGAAACGGGGAGGGTCACATCCAAGATGACGTCTCAACGTCGACCGTGATTTCCGGTCCGGTCATCAGAAGCTGTTCCATGACTACTTTAGCGACACGCAAACCTACAACGAGAAGCACTTTCTACGTTTCCGTATGCCTGGACATTTTGCGACAACTAGAGTCAACTAGAAACTTCTCCAAAATTTATCGTTATGAGCTATTTGCAAGTGCTTATCATGACCGATCTATCAATAAACAGATTGTTTACTCTGAAGACTTCATTACTTTTCATTTCCGAGCAATAGAAATATTATTCGGAATCTCGGAACCACCGCATTTCGATCTAGTCAGCGTTTTCCGGAAAATACACTGGCTGTAAAAAAACTAAGACAAGCATTCGTTATTTAAGGCCAGTATTTACTTGAAAAGTAGAGAGGATAAGGAATTTTGTTCATTATTACCAACCGGAATTTTGACAATTGATCTGCATGGAACAAAATGTCACATACGGAATAATCGAGCGGAATATTTTTCCGAAAGTAAAAGTGACAGCCCCAATTAGTTTGCATGGAAACCTTACAAACTCCAATTTTATTTTTCGTTCCTTTCAGGTGGATACTGCTGCAGAAATTTCTTTTCGATTCTTTACTTTTCCGTTTCAGTAAACGAAATTTAACATGGGATTGAGATAGAAAAAATAATTTCTTTCGAACACGATACCGATCTTTAAGAATTTAGGAAAAGGAAATTCACTTGCATCGGGAGCAACTAGCGGTTATTTTTTCGCTCACAAATATACCTCAGAATGTACTCAGTAAATTTGAGTTATTTTTTAGTAAAAGCTGAAATTTTACTCAATAAAGGAATGTCCATTAACGTCCATGACTTTTTGTAACCCCCGGTCACCCCCCCCTCTTACTGCGTGACATAATTAATGTACCTTCCCTAATTGGTATTATCAAGTAGCGAGTAGTGTTTTGGAACGGTATTTTTCTTGTTCCAAATTGCTGCAAGAATAGATCAAAATATATACCAGTTATAAAATGATGCAAAATAGATCCAGTATAAAACAAACTGTACAACACCAGTGCAGCGATGTTTTTGCGTTTGGTCTAAAAAATAAATCCAATCCACGATTTAGATCGCCGTTCAATGCCCTTATGGTTTGTTTCAAACCAATTTTAGAATGATTTAAACTGTAATGCTGTTTGAAACAAACAGACAAAACGGTTCAAACACCAAACATTACCGTTCACAATCTCCTTACATTTCTTCTGTAATTTCAATTACTTGAACAAAATAATAAAAAACATTAAAAAAAACACATTTGCATTTATAGACTTCGCTCAGTTAAATCTACCAAGACGGTTTTCGCTCCAAATCGTATTCGGAGTTGACAGCAACCTCTCAGATTACAACGAAACTTACTGGGTATGTAGACCATGACTAGATAAGTATGCAATTAGTTTCTTAATTTTTTTTCTAAACTGTCTTTTGAAAAGAGCTAAATTTTTTGTTATCGATTTTTTTCATATTTGTTTAATAAAAAAATACTACTCCTACGAAAAAGTATTGTATGGGTGATTATCAAAAAATAAGTCAAGTTTTAAGAAAAAAAATATTGAAAAAAATCCAAAAAATCATTTAAAAAAAATTCAAAGTTGATTTAAAAAAAAAAACACCATTTTTGATTTCGATGAAATTTGGTCTCAAGATAGGTAATTATGTTCCCTACCAACCGTTCAAACATCACAAGATAGGCACTTTTGTGGAAACAAAGTATTTGAGGAAACGATGAGTATTAGTGAGTCATGTCGGGGATTGATAAGTCACAATAGAGGTCCGAATACGTAAAAACGCCGATCGGATGGAAACGATGAAACTATGCAGCTTATCAATTAGTGGACAGCAACATCATGATGATCCAGCACCGTCAACGAGTGGTCAACAAATCGAACATGAGTAAGGTAAGTTATCCTTCAACATGTTAATATTTTTTATAAATTTTCCACTGCATTCATTATTATAATTTTAACCTTTTTTATCTTACAGATATGGTACCATCAATTCCATTCTACACAAATCGTCAAAAGGTCGAAAGTAACAATTGTAAACAATGACTTAAAATGTAAATTTCCTGGAAATGCCAGGTTGCTAACATCTATATTCACTACCGACGGGGAGGTAATAACTCCCTGTATCTGTTTCTGGTGCTATTTTGTTTGTGGGAACAAGCAGATCCCAGAGAAATACGCTAGAAGCATGGACTAACTCTAAGGCCAGTAGGTCCCGAATCACACGCAGGATGAGTATTCTTGGCTCCAGTCAGTACTTAGCATATCGGACCCAAGCTTAATAATGCTCCCCTAACAATGGTATCCCATGACACACACACTCCAAACATTTCTGTCTCAAAATAACGCAGAAAATCAGACATAAAGGCAATGTAACAATAGCAAGGTGCTGGCTTTAAAGTGTACTTCCGGATCTGGCGGGTCTCTACAACGGTGAACCAACTTCAAATCACTAGTTGCATATTGATTGGTTGCTAGAAGTCATTGCATTTACAAGTCTTCCTTTCGACCTTTAGAGCTGTTTTGGTCTCAGAACTATCGGTACAGATCATTGCACGATGGCGTCATCGATGTAGTTTTGAAAGTTCAAGGGAGCTTGTTTACGTGGACTTACAATATTTTCGGTAAGATCGGTTTGGGATTATGTACTGAGCATGAGCATGAGCATGATTGACCGCCCGTGGTTGCTACTCCGTTATTGCCAGATCAGTTGTTATTACACAGAGAACCAACAGATGATACTTGGGATCAGAATACACCCTCAATGTGTAAAAACTGGTGATCCCAAACCAGAGCAATACCGGCGCCGGCCTCGCCCGAATGCGAGTGCATCATGTAGGGAATGGGTAGGAAGGAGTATTGACGTGATACTCGCTTTATTGGAAGCCGAGAACACCTCGGCACTTCCACGAGAAATCACTTGGGATGTTGAATAAAATGGGTTGGGTTTTGCAGTGGGATCCGCTTGCAGCCGGCAGTTGTGCTGAATTCAAGCGACCTCGGCAGCGTTCACTGAGATATTTAACTATGTTCCAGATTTATTCTCTGTACAGAGATGCACATTAAAGTTATTCAAATTTTGGCAACCAGATTTAAACCAAAAGTAGGGATGCTGTTAGGGCCACTTACAAGTGTGGGTGGTTTATTTCAATGGAATACAAGAATACGTTAAAAACATCGAGTTTGATGATCGGTTTGGGATTATGTACTCTAAATTTATTACGATTGTTGTAAAATTGCAGGAAAAAAGACACCAGTGCTTATTTTTACATCTTTTCCTGAGTCTCAACCTGTACAGAATCCGGAAAAACCGGACAACAAACCTCGATTGAGGTGGTTCAAATTAAACTAGACTTTTTGAATCAAGTTTCCCTGAACCAGACAAAAAGTGAGGATGAATGTAGTCAGTGCTGCTATGAATGTGCTGGAGTAGATGCCATATCTGAGCGAGGGTAAGATTACTGAAAGAGCTCGCTCGCCTCTCTTCACGCTCAAAACAGCCTCTCTTTCATTTATATTGTTGTCTTTTTTTTTCTCATGGGAAAATTACTCAATTTTCGTTAAAAGTGGAACAACTCATAAATAGAGTTGTTCCATTTTTCGAAATTGAGTAATTTTTCAAATAACATTAAGTTCAGTAATACAAATGAAAGGTTCGTACAAAAGAATAAATTGGAACTTATTTTATGACAGCTCGTGAAATGTGGGTGCCCGAATGTACCACCATCACGATAATTGTCACGTCCGTTGGTCAATATTGCAAAAAAAAACAAAGATTTTTCTTCTATTATTCCTTTGAGTTCAACATGACAGAATATAATTTACGAAAGGTACTACTTAATGGCTTACTGTAGTTTTTTGTTTTCCAAAAGCATCCAATAAAGATACCGTGAAGCTCACAAATTCCAATCATTTATGGCGTAAACGGGGTTAGGCACTGTTAAACGCTGATTGAAACTAGGGAGCTTCGTGGTACTCAGGTTTTTAATCAGGAGGTAGCTTTCCCATACTCCAAAAGTCGGGACCCCTTAGGGCATCTTCATGCAGTCGGTCTATTTTTGGAACAGCTTTATACTTGAGTTTGCATCAGCAAACACTGAATAGAACCAGGCCAGATAGGCCAACTTCGCGTTGCTGCACCGGTGTTGTATTTCTTGTTGTTAAACCGCTCAACAACCGATCCATCCTGTCAATTATTCAACATCAGAGACCAAGAAGCAAATAATCAGAAATCGCAGATTTATCGCAGAAACATTGCCATGGATTGGTTTGACCAAATATTTTTACTCGCCAGTAGTGCGTCGTAAGCAGGCAACGAGTAATCATTGCTTTTGTTTACCTAAAGGTTTAATAACCTCTAAGAAATGTATTTCACAGAAATTCTACCAAGTTATTAAAAGCAAATCGACCATCTTCCCAGACTTTTTACAATTTCTCGTATTATTGATATATTTTTGAGATTCTACTTTTTATCGTGAAAGATGTACCAATCTGGAAATCCAAATAACTTCTGGGAGGCTATATATTCTTCTAAAAGTTCCGGTTATTTCCAGAAAGTTGTTTCTATTCCATGAATGATCAGCAAACTTTTTGGAAGTTCAACCAAGTTTCCAGAAACGATGAGCATTTTTCGTCAATTCAATGGATTTCACTGAAGTTCCACCACTTCTCTTTTTAAAAGAGAGTGACTGAATTTCATGATTATCTTGAAATTTTTAATAAGTTTATTCATCTTCCAAGAAGCTTAATCAACTTCTGTCAAGTTCATTATATTTCCACCTAATCTTCCTAGATACTCATTGTAAGCATAGTTCAACGTAATTCAGAAAATTGTTTTCAAAGAGTTCGTTTGGTTTCCAGAAGCTTATATAAGTTCTGACTAATTCATGTAACTGTCGACACTGTTTAAAAGCTTTAAAATATGAAATTTAATAACATAATAATTGAAAACTATTCGTGGAACAAAATCAAAGATTTTCGGAAATTTCCTTCCATGCAATACAAATTGAATCTACCTTCAAGATATCATCGGATTTATTCAGAAAGCTTATGAAAACTGCTATAGTAAAATGTTTTCTCTCCCCCAGAAGATACGCCCGAATACCCTGATCCCCGCTAAACCTGATGAAAATTTTTATTAAACAGGCTTTTCTAAAATTTATCTCTTTGAGCTATTTGCGAGTTCAAGTCATGACAATCCATCAATAAACCGATTGTTCACCTAGAAGACTTCATTACTTTTCGTTTCCAAGCAACCGAAGTACTATTCGAAATCGGAATTTGCCACCAAATTGGTCGTAAAATCCACACTAGTCATTTTTCCGGGAGCCTCCTTGTGTTGAACTAGTCAGCGTTTTCCGGAAATTGCAGTGGCTGTTAAAAACATAGAGAACCATCCGTTATTCACCGGTAGCAACTTGAGGTAACTTTAACCATCCGAGGGAAGCAACACCACTTTTTGTGTGACACCAGCATCACCCGTACCAAATAAGGCCACTTTTTGGCTCATAAGTATACGTCAGTAAACCTCAATGCTTTTCCGGAACGAAAAACGCCGATAAGTTATATGCAACATCCAACTTTAAAATTACAGAATTCGGTCCATTGGTCTGAATTCAGAGTTTTGTTGTTTTGCGCGAGAGTTTGCATCAGTACACAACACGGTAGATTGATAACATGATTTTTTGTTATGTAAAAGCTGAAATTTTACTCATTTATTGGTATCCAAACTGCTGCAAGAATAGATCAAAACATATACCAGTTTTATATGATGCAAAATAGATCCGGTATAAAACAAAATTTACAACACCGGTGCAGCGATGGTTTTGCGTTTGATCTAAACATGTATATCCAACCACGATTTGGATCGCCGTTGGAGATGCCACTTAGAGCTATTGTTTACTTAATAAGCAATTCGTTGATTTTTCAAAAGAAGCCCTGCACAGCATTACAAAGCAGGATCGCAAATAATTTCACAATAAGTTTCATCCAGGAGGACACAGCGGGCTGTCACCGTCTGTAGCTAAAACCTCTTGCAATGAAACGTCAAGAAACGTTCGTTGTTTGTAAACAATGCTGGCGTTCGTAACTGTAGCGCTTTCGTGGCGTCAGATGGGCCCATGACTAATTAGAGTCCCTATAAAGAGTCACGCCAAGAGTGAAACCAAATCTACCCTATCGGAGCTACCTATCGAGCATCCCATCTGAATCTACATGCCTTTCAAAGTATCTGAAAGAACTAATCTATAAAATACAGTGCTGCATGTTATCTTTCTTATGTGACTCTTTTTGGGGACTCTCATTTAAATAAGGCCACCGATATGTTGCATACTGTCAAACGCTAGCAAATAGGATAGGGTTGCCAGGTCCCTGGTTTCGTCAGAAGTACACACAGCTACAGTTTTTTAAGTCCAAAATAATCAGCCACCAAATTGCATTTCTTAAGGTGACACTAAATTCTCACCTCAGAGAACCAACCACAGAAGAAACCTAACCTATCGTTCTCACCTATAGCCATAGATGGATGAAATCGCCTCAATTCATATCGTCAGTCCCAAACCCGATAGCCTTTTTCTGTACGCGTCGATGGGCCCACCAACAGACAACGATGAAATTCTAAACTAACGTTATTTATAAAACACCATCTCCTCACACCAGAATTAGCAATCTGGTGAAGCAATTTTCGCTCGTCACCTACATTACAAGCCTTACTCACTCTACCACGACACCTCAGCTAGCTACACAAAGAACACTATTCACTCGATCGCTGCAGCAGCTTTGCCAGCACTTTCTTCACCGTTTGCTGGACCTGGTCAGAGTTCCCCCATCGGGAGGGTCGTTGCCGGATCTCAACTAGACGAGCATGTAGTCGATAAAGCGCTAACTGCAACTGGAAAACCGTGCACCAGATACATGCACGCCGACGAAGATGATTTCACTTCAGCAGTCTCTTATAACATCGCAGCATCATCACTGAAAAGCACAATGCACAACAAGTTTCTTCATCTTTAGTCTTCTTACGGTGGGGAAAAAAAACATTAGGATGGCACTTGAATGGTTCTTTGTTGTTCCTTCGGCGTCGCGATTTTGCTGCCCAAAGGGCGCAGCGCCTGTACAAAGCCGGCAATCATGGAATGGTGGATTCAGGAAATCGTATCATTTCTCTCTAAGATGAAAAGGAAGATTGCGTCGGTTGATTTGCACTTCCGCATTGGCGGGGATTATTAGTGCATCGTTGTTCGGTCGCCCCATCTATGTTTGAGAGATGACAAGTGAACGCGCGATTCCATCCAAGGGATAGCCGCTGCCAGTGCTGATGCTGGCCTTCCGAGCCATTTTTCAGCAACTTTAACCAAC
>JASCZW010002683.1:0-16631 GCA_034211315.2 Aedes japonicus
GATACCTGTATCTGCCATCTCTGTTATACATAATGTGAATTAATATAAGAAAGTCAAACGACAACAAATCAACATACTAATGGTTGTTCGCATTACAGCCATTTGAAAAGATTGCAGCGAGCTTGCATGATTTGAACAGATATGATAATAAAAATATACGAGAAATTTTGCCGAAGACAAAACTCTATAATTACTCTGACTGCTTGCTCACATTAACAATTTGTCCATTTGATTCCCGGTGACTAATAACTGGAAACTATACACTGTCACATTTTTATGACCATATACTTCAATAGAATATGATATAAATTTTCCTGACTTTGTCATCATTTTTGAAATATCGTTTTTTTTACGTCGCCTTTTTGAAATAAAGCGGTTTTTTACGTCGTTTCACAACGCGGCTGCGCGAGCGCGGTATTATTACCGTCGTGGTCTCAGTATATATATATAACAGATTCCACGGGAAAAAGAATAGAAAGTTGAAAAAATTGTCCGATTTGAGCAAAATCGGACAATTTTTTTTTTCAACTCTATTCTTTTCCCGTGGAATCGCTGTGTATATATATATACACTGAAGTTTTTTTTTACGACGGTAATGGTACCGCGTAAAAAAAACCGCGCAAAAAAAAACCGCGTTATTTCAAAAAACGACGTAAAAGAAACCGCTTTATTTCAAAAAACGACGTAAAAAAAACCGCGTTATTTCAAAAAATGACTTAAAAAAAGTCAAGGAAAGAAAATTTATATCTCATATTCATATTGAGAGTATATGGTCATAAAAATGTATTGGTGGTGGAAAAACATGGTTCCAGTTACATTGGTCACCGGGAATCTGCCACAAATGGATAGAGGTTGTTAATTCAATGTGTGAGCAAAGCAGTCCAGAGTAGTTATAGAGTTTTTGTCTTCGGCAAAATTTCTCAGTATGTCCTTCGTCGTCTTTTGACATTATCATATCTGTTCCAAATCATGCCGCAGAGATGTCGCTGCAGTCTATCTTTTCCAAATGAGGCGCTAGAGAAATGCCGTCTTAGGCTAACTTTCTCAGTAAGTATGTTGTTTGTTGTCGTTTGACTTTCTTATATTAGTTCCACATTATGTATAATGTAGAGATGGCGATGCAGATTATCTTTTCCAAATAAAGTTCTAGAGAGTTTCCGTCCGTGGCAAAATTATCAGTATGTCATTCGTCGTCTTTTGACATTGTCATATTAGTTCTAATTTATGCCTCAAATATGGCAGCGTCATCTCTGAGGTACGATCTGGATCTAACGTGATTATTTTGAATGCCTTTATTATATACAATTAACACTTTGCTAAAGACAGCACCTTCCTAGAGCACAATTTGGCAATTAAGATTGCGGCGTCATATTTGCGGCGCAATTTGGAAATAATCTGATAATGTCAACGGAACTATCAATACTTTCTCTTCACAACTTTGTTCTAGCAAAAAAATGCTGTCTACTCCTAGAGCCTCATGGTGATGAGAAATTATTTCCTTCTCAAAACCACATCAATCTGATAATATCAAGTGACTATATTTTACATTCTCAACAACTTTACTGAGAACGACAACTCTCAAAAGCTTCATTTGGAAAAGATATTTTACCACGCGGTCCGTTATTTAAAAAAAACAACGTAAGAAAACCGCGTTATTTAAAAAAAAAACAACGTGAAAATAGTCATGTCACAATATACGTGAAAAAAAATTGATTATTGGTGTTGATTGTACATTTCCCAATTTAGCCTCTGAACAATACTTTTTAGAACAAGAAAAATTGTTGTTTACAGTTTATTATATGTACTGATGTAATGATACTGATCGTGGATTTTGGTAGAAATCCAGCAATATGGGTATCAAACTTCTTAAAATTTCTTCAGCAGATTGACTTTTCTTGTTTTGGGTCCATCGGATGTATAATACTTCAAGTGGCCAGTCCGGAGGAGGATCCCCAAGGGTCCGTGGCAGGTCATAGGCATTTTTCAATGGAACCATAACAATATGTATATCGAACTGTTTGAAATTTTCTCAAGCGTTTGTTCTTTGTAATCCTGAGTTCACCAGACAAGTAGGCCTTGGAGTGACCGTTTGTCCCTGAACCGGTCATTCCGAAACAGGTTCCCGTGAGGCCTGGAGTGGTCAAAAACATTTTCTGAAGTAAACCCTGACGATATGGGTATCAAAATTCGTAAAATTTCTTCAGAAAAATGTTTGTCAATTTTTTGTGATCATTTGATGATTTGTCCCTGAACCAGCCATTCCGGAACAGGTTCCCGTGAGGCCTCGAGTGGCCATAAACATTTTTTGAAGTAAACCCTTGCAATATGGGTATCAAAATTCATGAATTTTCTTCAGTAGGTTATTTGTCAACGTTTCGTGACCATTTGATGATTTGTCCCCGGATTGATTATTCCGGAACAGGTTCCCGTGGGACTTTAAGTGGCCAGAAAAATTTCAGAAGGAAATTCTGGCAATATGGGTATCAAAATTCATTAAATTTCGTCAGTAGGATATTTGTCATCGTTTTAAGGCCATTTGATTATTTGTTCCTGGAATGATTATTTAGGAACAGGTTCATGTGAGGCCTTGAGAGTCCATAAACATATTCAGAAGGAAGCACTGGCAATATGAGTATCAAAATTCATGACTTTTTTTCAGTAGGATATTTCTCAACGTATTGTGACCATCTTATGATTTGTCCTTGGAGCGGTTATTCCGAAACAGGTTCCCGTATGGCTTCGATAAACATTATTAGAAGAAAGCTCTGGCAATATGGGTATCAAAATTTATGAAATTTATTAAGTAGGATATTCTTAACATATTATGGACATCTGACGACTTATCAACGTAACAGTCATCCTAGTAGAGTTTCCCGTATGCCAAACATTGCCAAGGTTTCCTTTAAAATTTGTTCATGGCCACTCGAGGCTTCACGGGAGTCTGATCTGGAATGGCCGGTCCGAAGACAAATCATCAAATGCCCCCAAAACGTTGAGAAATATCTTACTGACGAAATTTCATGAATTTCGATACCCATATTGCTAGGGTTTCCTTCTAAATTTGTTCATGGCCATTCGAGGCCCCACGAATACCTGTTCCGGAAAACTGGTTTGTGGACAAATATCCTACAGAAGAAATTGCATGAATTTTGATACCCATATTGCCGAGGTTTCATTTTGAAAATGTTTATGGCCACTCGAAGGCCCACCGGAACCTGTTCCGGAATAACCAGTCTGAGAACACGTCATCAACAGGCCACAAAATGTTGACAGATATCTTACTGACGAAATTTCTTGAATATTGATACCCATTTTGCTGGGGTTTCCTTCTATATATGTTCGTGGCCACTCTAGGCCTTCTGGGAAACTTTTCCGGAATAACAGTCTGGGGACAAGTTGGCATATTGAGGTATATGGAATAGAAATGTATTTTAAGGAATTATTCCAAAGGTTTTGACAGTCTTTTCCAGAAATTCACTTGATATTCCCAAATAGTGTCTCCGTACCGAACCTCAGCCCCGGAAACCCGGATTTACAGAAACCAGATAAATCCAAACGGACGTTGCCTAAATTTACATAAAGCAGATGAGTTTCTGAATCTTACGGTGAAAACAAAACAAAAATCTGCCAATATTTGCCAGAGTGACAACCATTTGAATTTGGTGGGTACCCGGGTATCCTTTCGGCCTGTTTTACGAGTGTTTTTTGTTTGTTGGGCACACAACGGTTAGTTGGCGTTTAAATGGCTATACAATCCAAAGTTGGAGAGTAGTATTTGAAATTTTGACAACAATTTTATTTAGTATATTGTATATTGCTTTTTTTACCTCATTTGAAGAAAGACCGAAGACGGCAACTCTCTAGCGTATAATTTAGAAAAGATAGACTGCAGCGCTATCTCTGAGGAATGATTTGGAACAGATATGATAATGTCAAAAGACGATGAATGACATACTGAGAAACTTTGCCCAAGTCGGAAAGTCTCTAGCGCTTAATTTAGAAAAGATAGACTGCAGCGCCATCTCTGCGGCATGATGTGGAACTAATATGATAATGTCAAAAGACGACGAATGACACACTGAGAAATTTTGCCGAAGACAAAAACTCTCTATAACTACTCTGGACTGCTTCGCTCACACATTGAATTAACAACCTCTATCCATTTGTAACAGATTCCCGGTGGCCAATGTTACTGGAACCATGATTTTCCACCACCAATACATTTTTATGACCATATCCTTTCAATATGAATATGAAATATAATTTTTATTTCCTTGTTTTTTTTTACGTCGTTTTTTGAAATAATGCGGTTTTTTTACGCGGACCGCGTAAAAAACGGCGTAAAAGACAAACCACGTAAAAAAAAACTTCAGTGTATATATATATATATTCTATATATTAGTGTATATATTATATATTTATATATATATATATATATATATATATATATTTATATGTATAGTAGTATATATATATATATATATATATATATATATATATATATATATATATATATATATATATATATATATATATATATATATATATATATATATATATATATATATATATATATATATATATATATATATTTATATGTATAAGTATATATATATATATATATATATATATATATATATATATATATATATATATATATATATATATATATATATATATATATATATATATATATATGTATAAGTATATATATATATATATATATATATATATATATATATATATATATATATATATATATATATATATATATATATATATATAAGTATATATATATATAAGTATATATATATATATATTGAAATATTGATATATTGAATAAATATTGAAGTTGACATTTTTGGGTACAACCAGTACGTTGTTTATGAGAAGGTCCGAAGGTTCTGTTTACATATGTACTCATATGACAACATGAGTTTATGAATGTTTTGTTGGTTATGGAAAGCTGCATTTCCCAGCTCGTAAATTAGGAAATCTGAGATGACTGTTTCTAAGGATAAAACATGCTCACTTAGAAAATATCATGTAAATTTGTGACTAACAGAATGCACATAAATGGAGCGGTCTCAATAATATAATTAGCTATTGCATGGAAAATCAGACCAATCAAATTAAATTTGGACCGTCATCTATTACGACACATTCCAAGTGAATATAATATTTCAGGACGATGTAAATGTTCGATAGATTTAAATCTATACTTGAAACGAATCCTTGCTAGAAAATGAAATTCCATGACTGTATATGTTTACCCCAGCTTGATAATCAGGAGTTCATGTTATAATTGTCATTTTTGGAACAATCAGTGACGTCACAGATGTTTGAAGATGTTGTTTGTTCGAAAAAATCCATATATTCTACGTTGGAAGTCGATTTGTCTTCATCTTGTGCATTGACAGTATCCCTTGTAACATGTTCTTTATACCGGGCACTTGGTTTCACATTTCCATTCCGATGGAAAAACATATTATGCAGACGCATGCTAATCGTTCAAAAGTTGTTTTGTTTGGCAGCCAAAAGGGTTGTCCAGAATTGGTATGTTTGGAGGCGTGTTTTGCCATTAATTGAGGACTGTTTTCAACATAGTTGCAAATAGTAACAGAACAGCGGAAGTACGATTTATCGTTAGAGTGAAAAAGGCGCAGACGCAAATGCTTATTAAATGCTTCAAAAGATTTGAACGTAATCTCACACTCTTGAAAACCGCATTTCAAATTGTTTTTGTGTTTATTTATATGTTTTATTAAACGCTCGACACTGCGAAAACCGATTTCACAACACTTACACTGCACTATGGTGGACATTTTCTTCTTCACTGAAACGACATCATAAGCTAGATGCCGAAGTTCGAAAACTTTGCCTGTCTATCGGCCATGTTGGATTTTTGGTACAGGTTTATATAAATTTACACGAACATGTACACGCTCAAAACTGCCTCTCTTTCATTTGTATTACTATCCCTTTTTTTCTCACGGAAAAGTTACTCAGTTTGCGTAAAAAGTGGAACAACTCATCAATTGATGGTTTCTGTTGATGCAGCATACTGGAGGAATGACCGCTGGATCTGGTGTTTGTCACTAAGTGTTGATGTGGTCTGAATAATGCCTGAAGAATGTTTGCTGATGTCGTTACCAATTGAGTTCATATTTGAGGAATGCTTTGTATCTGCTGATGTGGTCCGAATAATGATTGTAGGATGTAACAATCTGGGTTTGTGGTGATGACTCGGTTGGTAACTTAGATATTCAATAAAATGGCTTTATTGAATGTTACTCAAAACTCAAAATCAAACGGTATAAATGTGGACATGTTAATCGGTCCCATTCTTGAAACTTTCTAATTTTGAAGAATTTGGTATGGAGTTTTTATATTATTATGGCCAATTGAATGCAAATTAATTACCACAGACAAGCCGTTTTGCATACGAGTTTTTTTTTTCAAAATCTTATAAGTAATAGTAATTCATTATAGATGAATTAATGTACCAGAAATGATTTTGTTACGTTCTTTTTTGTATTTTATTTTACGACATGATATTCTCATATTATAATTTAAGGAGCAGTAAGCTGTGTCAATCATTTTAGTGAGCTAGTGTGTACTAAATCATCATTAATCAATATTTTTTTCACTTTTCTTCAAACCGTCATCCAAACTAGACGTTTTTATACCACATAAGCAACATTACTGCATTTAAATTCAGTGCTTATGTCGTACATAGGAATATATTATGCAAGGAAACAGAACAGCACTTAGAAATTGAATATATATACTATTCTTTAGTTGATATTTAATTTCAGATCATCCATAGAATTTCTAGTTTTGTAAAATTTAATTTTTTTTTATTTTAACTTGTCCATCTCGATTTGTTTTTCAGCATTTCACAATAAAATTTACTTTGAAATTGCGCTTCTGAGCTTCAACTACTATATTAATAAAAGACTGGCATGCGCATATAAGCGGTATATGATTATATTCAAAGATTTTGTTAAGTGGTATCATGATGAGATAAGCGTTTTATTTCAGAAATTTTCATACCGTGCGCTTCGATCACTCCAATTGCTATCTTTGAAGTATAACTGGAACAGAATAAAGAAACATTTAACAACATGTCTTATTAATAATATCTCTTATTGTAATTTTTGTTTTGATGTACGTAATGATCTATTGTTTTTCTAGCTTTTACAGGACTAGTAGTATGTTAATACATAGCAATTTTTTTCAGCACCAATCCATTGGGTGACAGTTATATTTAGTTCATACGCATATTATGTTTTTGTATTGACTTACTGTAGCCGCTTTTAACATGGTCAAATAATTTAAATTGTGTCTTGAAATTCCATTTACACCATTAAAGTTTGAAATCTGTATAAATAGCATTTTTTATCTTTTATGATATCTTCAATGTTTGTGTGAAATAAGTAAGAGTATGTATATAAATATATGTATTTCAGTCTGTGATCTGTATCATATTGGATCAGCTTATAAAAGCATATGAGTCCTATACGATTTGCAGTGAAAGATGCGTTTCAAAATTTTATTTATTGAATATATGATACAACATAGCGATCATTAATCAATCATTTTTAGGAAAAGTAGTAATTTGCAATATCTCAGCACATTTACTGGTACATATTTGCTTTGCGGTATAATATTTGTTGAAGTGCAAAAAACATGTGTACAATTTTCAAGACAAATCGACTTAGCATTTTCCCGAAAATAATGAGTTATAACATGAGGTAGTTATGCATCCTCCGACATTATACTCCAAAGAGTTCTCGAATGTTCTAGAACACTTGAAGTTAAACTACCCCACATGTGTTCATAAACTAAAATGAGACTTTGGTACTTGTACACTTGACTTTGGAATATTTGCAAATGGTGATAGACCATCCAAAGAGTGTATATTAGATTATAAACTAATTTGAGGTTTTGGCGCTTGTCAATGCGTGAGGGTTAAGGTTAAGATCAAAATGTGAAAGCGATTGATCTCAACCCAAGCTATCAAAAGTTCTGATAAAAGGGTGTTTTTTGGCTTAACCAGTAAATCGAGGGATTATGATGAGAATTCTATTCAGCTTACTTTTTAAGTAATTAACCGCCTTTTGTAGTTCGCATTCAATGTTTCAGCTTCTAGCAGCTCCTAAAATAAACTCTGAGGTTCATGAGGTTGTAGAAAATGCTATTCAGCTTAAAAAGTTCCTCAAACGAACTGGACAAAAAAAAAACAAAAGACATCTTTATTCGACATTTTTGATCTTCTCCGATCCTGCCACAAATTATTTTTAGGGTCCTGTGTTGTGAAATAATGATTTACTCAAATTTAATGGTTTTTTCTTAACTAAATTATTTTTCCTGAATACTTATTACCTACACAGGAAAAAATCTTGTAGTAAAAACTACCATTTCAACCGACTATGCCTATCTTTAAAACTACCATGAAACTTCAGTCAAATTTACTACGTTTATAGTAAAACCTTCAACATTTCTGGTATATTTGACAGACCTCATATTGATATCAACCGCAACATGGTTGATCTTATCGCAGGCATGGTAAAATCAAACGCATGTATAGTCAGCTGAAAATTGTTGGTGATTGCGCTTATTTTCACCCTCGAAATGGTAGTTTCTACTGCGACTTTTTTTGCGTGTAGTCTCCAACTCGAGTCTTCCTCTTTCAAACCGGGGTACTCACCACTGTGCCATATGAACGAGGTTGGTTATGCTATGATTTTACTCGAAGCATTGATTCCATGCATAAGTACTTTTTTGTTTCCTATAATATTATGTGATCCAGATCACTTTTCGAATATAAATAATCTTTTTGATATTTTTTAAAGTCTTACTCGGAACTTTACGTATACTTCAAAGAGTAGGAAAGTAGTTCAACATATATGTATTGTCAATTTTTGGAAATTGAAATTGGTTGGAAACCATTTATCGGACTTTGTAGGAGTTGGCATCGTGCATGTGGTTGGATGCAGGACTAGGGAAGCAATATTGGGGAGAGGTAGTCATAATGGCAGCTTATTTTCAAATCGTTTTGCATGAGAAAAACCCGAGGCAGCAATATGGCTGCTATGAAATGAACGCTCATACAAATATTTTATTAAAACAATAAATTAACCATTTAAGTTTAAAATGAAGTTGAAAATAAGTGTGATTGTTATAAATAAAAAAAATATTAATATTAATATCACACAGCGGTGATTACATTAAATAATTTTATTGGTTTGATTTGAATGAAATTTTGAATTGATTTAGAACTTTTTTATGAATTGAAACAAATAGAAAGCAACAAATCATTTTGTTGATTCAAAACAGAGTGATTTCTTAGCGTGAACAAATATTTTATTTAAACAATAAATTAAACATTTGAGTAAAAAGATAAATGTGGTTGTTATAAATCAAATATTATTTAAATTAATATCACATAGCAGTGATTAGTTGTAAAAAATATATTGGTTTGATTTGAATGGAATATTTATGAATTGTAACAAACAGAAAGCTTGTATTGAATACCAACAAAATATTTTGTTGATTCAAAACAGAGTGATTTCTTAGGATGACAAAATACTTTGTTCAAGCTATAAATTAATCATTTGAATTTGAAAATAAATGTGATTGTTCTGAATCACACAGCGGTGATTACTTTAAATAATATCATTGGTTTTATTTGAATGAAATTTTGAATTGATTTGGAACTTCTTTATGAATTGAAACAAATAGAAACTTTGTTTGGAATACCAACAAACTATTTTGCAATGCATTTCATTACAAGGTTTCTATTTGTTTCAATTCATAAAAAAGTTCCAAATCAATTCAAAATTTCGTTAAAATCAAACCAATAAGTTATTTAAGGTAATAACAATCACATTCATTTAAATTAAAGAGGTTAATTTATTGTTTTAACAAAATACTTTTATGAGCGCAAATTTGATACTGTATCTGCCTCTGCTTTTCTATAATGTAAGTTCAAACATACTAAATTATAATTTTTAAAACAGATTATCAATGAGTTGTTCTTTTTTAAGATAATAGGACTTCCGAATCGGGTTGACATGATGTAGCCCATATCCATGTCATAACACTAAGTTGGTCTTAAATCTAGTTGGCTTCAATATATTGTTCTAAACAAGTTTACGGATGACAGGAAATCCATACCTCATCTTTTTCTTAGTGAATAAGTGTAATTACTGTCATTTTAATACAATGCTGGGACTTCAAAGCATGTGTGCTATTTTTAGGACGCTTATATAATATGAGTTAATGTGCAAGATGCAGGTTGCCTACCAATCTGCCAAATTTGGAAGACGTCTGCCTTGAATTATGTTAAATTCTAATATTCCGCCCATTATTAGGGATAATCAAATTATTGAATACAGATCCAGGATTCCCCTGGTTGGTGCTAAGCTGGTATTATTGGTATTAAATTGCCATAAGGCTTGCGATGATTCTGGAGATTTTAATTTCACCAATTCCTTCAATCGTAATTTTTATTTGGATTAGAATAGATTGCTTTACAGGACGTGTGTCTTGCCTGATATAGATGTAAGTTCCAGTTATTGAATAGTTTAGTGCTGCATTCAACAGTTTGGAGGATTCAACGATATAGGACACGGAGGGCCGCCTAAAGGGAACAAAATACAATTTATTCATTCCAAGTATGGATAGCTTGGATGCATGACAAGTCCTTCACTGGTAGTGGCTTCATTTCATATCATCATCATAATCCTTGTAGTATAGACACATATAATTCAATCTGCGGTGGGCCTCGGTTGAATGGACGAAGGTTTGTTCGAAAAACTTTCACCGTCAGATAGCACACCAGATTTAAAGAAGGGCTAATCTTTTTTCGGTTGTCGTCGAGCTTGTCATCGTCTCCACGGAATTCAGCACTAGTCGGTCCATTCCAGCCTTACTAATTTCATCGTTATATTGTTCAGAATCGGTGCACTTTTTTTCCCCAAAATGGTATTCAAAGAATAACATCAAATTTTTGTGTTGTTTTTGTTTCCAATCATCTTAGTCATGTGTGCGTGTGCAGAAATAATAAATTTATCTCAACGCTCGCACACATTCAAAATTATGTGCAACAAGAATTTGCAGCACGCTCATGAATCCTATGTCACTGCTGAACGGTACGATATAAAAACTGACAGCGCAACTCATCAAATTCACTCATCAAAGGCAATTGGTGAATATAACAACACAGCTCAGGGATGATACATCTGACCCATTAACGCCAAATAGCTTATTTGATCTTGTCCTGAGAGTTAACTCGATTTTTGCTGATTTTCCACATTGCCTTAGCGACAATAAAATTAAAATAATAATACATAACTATTTTCTTTAATTCCAGTTTTTTCCACGTGTTCCACCTTGCAGTGACAATCAACTTGAATAGCGTGTATTCAATTATATATTATAATGCTTCACGATGCAAGCTTTTATCAAATAATCGATAGAATAAAAGTAAATATTTTGTACCGAACCTGTTGTTTTTCCTTTTTAAATTTGATTAGATGATATCATATTATATAATCTATGCATGCGCTTTCTTAATAGTGCAGTTGAAAATCACTTTGTATGTTTTTATTTTTTTCTAAGAATAGAGGATCTATTATTTCAATTTTGCCATTATAGGTTTTCAACGGTGACAATCATTTGCCTTATTTCAGCTTTTTTTCCCCTCTGTTAGGGACATAAACCACTGCGACCAGTAATTTGATCTTTTGTTGTTTAGTGCATGTCGAGTTACTTCATCACTATTGAGAAATGATGAAGTATTCGGTGTTGTTTCAGTTGTCATTGTTTGTTTTGTTGGCAATGAATCAGGTTTAATTGAAAGTTTCCGCTATTTAAACCCTTTGTGAGCGACAGTACTCTTCAAAGGCGCCCCCTTTATCAGTCAAAACCGGATTCATTGCAAACAAAACAAACAGTAACTATAGAACATCAAATAGAAAATGAGAATTCACATAAATGAAGACTAACCATGTTTTCTTTATTCCAAGCTCATCCTCGGTGGCGCAACCCGAGTATTGTCACTTTTCACAAGACATAAAATGTAATAAGGACTATTATGCGTTCCTTTGACTACAAAAACAAATATGTTCCTTGGTTTGAATTAATTCGGAATAGGATTCGGTGGTAGATCTGATACCCCGTAACGCACCACAAAAAGGTGATCTACCCGCGTTACGGGTATTCCAGCTTAAAGCTAAGTATGCAGCTGACAAGTAAAGACTTGAAATAATTTTTGCCATTTTTACCGAAGTTATTTTGATAACTGCTTCAGTATGGGTAAAATGTCAATTTTTCTTGCGGAATAATCCAACTGAATAGGGTAAGGGGATGTAATGTTAGCCTAGCTCCTTCATTCAGCCTATATACCGAATCTGTCATTAATTTAGCGATAATGAAGAAAATCATGTTACTATTAGCATGATAAATGTATTCCGAAGCAATTGAGACATTATTAATCATCTTATAGTAGTTCACTTCCGCGTAATTTTCGGTTTCTTGAACTTATGGGGCATCATGATTTCACTGGTTATGCTGAACAGATGACCTAAACGATTTCAAGTGATCTAAATTTGGCTAAATTGAATCAATAAAGCAAGTAATGCAGTCTGGATGTGCAGAACATAGTTACACGTTGCAAACTAACTTTTCACATAGCTAAAATAACAATGATTTTACAAGAAAATCGTAGACCCAATGTTGGGTACATATTATTTTGTATGTTCCTAACTATGGCCTGTTATATCAATAACGTAGTAAAAAGGTTGTTATTGGTAAAATTTTAAGTGGAAATGCATGAATTTGCGGTTGGTTATATGCAAGTGGCTCATCTAAACTAAAGCTTATAAGCTAAGTAGAACAGGAAGAACCTCATCCTCCAACACTTGGCCAACGTTCCTTCATAGCTTGTTCCGACATTGGCATTCATGATAAAACAGCTGACGGAGGTTTTTATCGCACTCGTCTGTCCTGCAGCTGACAACGCCATCCTCGTCTTCTGCTTTTTGACACTTTTTCTGCTTTTGGATGCGATGCGACTTGCCGGCGTGGAAGATGAGGGTACGAAGTTTACCGTTTTCAAAATCATGGCAGGATCACAATTGCTGCAGATTTTTTTCGGAACACCAGATGCAGCGATTGAACTATTTTCCAATGCAATGCACCGGCTGCGATCGTATTTCGGGTCAGGATCCGATGTGATGTTGCAACGACGAAAACTGGCGATGATGTAACAAAAACCGAATGAGTCAAGTCTGACGTTTATTACTCTTCACTCTCGCGTCACTTTACTCAATTTCTGAGTACAATTGTATGCTATCTCTTTTTCTCTCACGGAAATGTTACTCAATTTTCGTTAAAACGTGGATCAAGTCAATTTTTGAGTAGATCCAGTTTTTACGAAAATTGAGTAACATTTCCGTGAGAGAAAAAGAGATAGCATACAATTGTACTCAAAAATTGAGTAAAGTGACGCGAGAGTGTTTTGATTCTCGTTTTTGCTTTTGATTCACTTCTAACCTGGATCAGTTATCAAGATGGATCATTCCACGATGGCGCCATCAATGCTGTTTTGACAGTTCTAGGAGCTTGTTTACATGGACTTAGAATATTTTCGGTAAGATCGGTTTTAGATTTTGTGCTCTAAATATAACGTTTGAAGTAAAATTGCTGGAAAACAGACCCCAGTGCTTATTTTTACATCATTCCCTGAATCTAATCGTACAGAATCCGAAAAAAACAACTGAAAATTTTCGATTGAGTGGTTCAAATTCTAACACCTTGTAAACAAGCTCCCTGAACTGTCAAAAAAGTGAGGTTAATACATTCGGTGCAATGATCTATTGTGTCGACATGTTATGTTCTAAGCGCCGGTGTGTTTGTCTATATTTATAACACGTATAGGGTTGAGGTTTGCACTGACAATAAGTTCGGGTATCGCAGGTTGGAACTGGAGCTCAAAAAACGAAAACAGTATTTCTCGACAACTTTTTCAAAACGACGTATCTGATATAATCAACAGGTGAACAAAAATTCAAACGTAAATATCTGCGAATCTTTGCATTTCTACGCAACCTTTAATCACAATAATGGAAGAAAAACATGAGACTTTGTTATGATGGGGTGCTGGTGCATATGTGTTGTGAAAAAAATATCGTTTGAATATTTTTTTAACCTCTGTTTACAATATCAAATAGGTCGTTTTGAATAAGTTGTCAATATTGTCATGTTTCAAGCGAGCACTCTGACATCTGCTTATAGGATTTATTCATAGGAGTGAAGAGCTAATAAGTTAACGTGAAACTCACCACAGAAGAAAAACATCAGATCGGGGAAGAGAGGGCCAGATGGGTGTTCACCATAGTGTGGGATAGGCTAGGGAAGTAAATTTGCATGTGATTTGTGGTGGCTCCATGCATGGGGTGTTGATCAGATGATTTGGTGGAATAAAGAAAATGGTGGTTACAAATTGATTTTTATTTGCATGCGAATTTTGTGATCCCTGAGTTCATTTGACGGTTGGTATTTGGTTCTGATGGTTATTTCTTGGCTCGTTTGTTTCACCTGGTTGTTTTCCCTTCTTGCAGCCAAATTTGGTCGGTCTGGTATCTGTCAATTGTGGGTCGTGAGTCAATTGTGAAGGTTTGAGCCATCTGATCAGCGAGTATGATCGTAACCTTCAAATGTTGAACAAGATCGGTGAGGATACTTCGAAATGGAGCACAATCCTTGTTCATATGATGTGTGCGAGGCTGGATACATCAACCCTACGAAATTGGGAGACACATCATAGCTCAACACAAGTTCCGACATACTCCCAGTTGATGGATTTCCTGCGCAACCAGTGCGCAATTCTACAGTCGATAGTGTTAACCGTGTATCAGTATGCAACCGACTACTCCTAGTATGCAGCCCTTCTGGCAACACTTCACATTCTATGCAATTATGTATTTACGTTTTATATAATAAATCAGTTCGAGTTTGATCACTAACGAGTGTAAACGTGTTTCTTTTCTCTCGTCCGGAAACCTCGGGAAGTTCGCCTCGTTTTGTGTTGCGCAAGTCTTTAGGTTATGGGCCCAGCAATGGATGACAAAACGAAGATTGCCGCGTTCGATGGAAGTGGTTTCCATAATTGGAAATTCCGCTTGGAGATCGTGTTGGATATGCACGATTTGCTCGGCTGCCTCCAGCAAGAAGCGGGTGAAATCGAAGAATTTCGTGTTAGTGCAAACGATTCGGCGACGGTGCGTGGCGAGAAGGAAAAGAAGATGGCCGACTGGAAAGTTAAAGAGAAGAAATGCAAGTCGGTAATTGTGCAGGCAATCAGTGACAATCAGTTGGAACTGATAAAGGATTGCCCAACGCCAAAGCTGATCTGGGACAAGTTGAAGAACGTTTTCGAACGTCGTGGTGTCGCCGGACAGTTGTTTCTTCGAAAACAGCTCCTCACATTGAAATATGTCGAGGGAGCGGGTGTGAACATGTCCGATCATTTGCTGCGGTTCGACAAGTTAATTCGCGAATTGAGGGGAAGTGGGGCTACTGTTGAGGAGGCGGACGCAGTGTGCCATTTGTTGGTGACGCTGCCGCCATCGTTTGACTCCGTAGTGACGGCTATCGAAACGCTCCCGGGAGACATCACAATAAACTTCGTGAAGAAGCGTCTGTTGGATGTCGATATGAAGCGAAGAAATGCAGATGCAGCTGATGAGGCAGTTGGAGGGGAAAGTGGCGTGGCGATGGCCAGCAAGCACAAGAAGAAGAAAATCAAGTGTTTTCAGTGCGGGAAGTTGGGCCACCGAAAGGCCGAATGTCGACAGAATGTGCAATCAAAAGAGAATCACCAAAACAATCCGAAAGTGAAGAGCGAGTGGAACAGCCAGAAAGCGAACGTGGGCGCCGAAGAAGAAAAACCCGAAATTGCTTTTCTGACGGCCGAAGAAGACGAGTTTGTTCGTGTTGGTTGGTTTCTCGACTCTGGCGCGACAGAACATATGTTGTGTGATTCAAGCTATTTTTCGTCGATGCGAAAACTCGATCCGCCAGTTGAAATAGTAGTGGCAAATGGACAGAAGGTTTCTGCTGAATATTGCGGTGACGTTACGATGTATTCGGTGATCGGCGAAACAGTGAAAAAGTGTGAGGCAAAGAACGTGTTATACTTGCCACGGTTGAGCTGCAACTTATTTTCAGTGAAGAGAATTGCAAAGTCTGGGCTGCGTGTTTGTTTTCTTGGTGAAAAGGCGGAAATATCGAATAACGGTACTGTGGTCGCTGTTGGTCAGCTGAGGGGCAAGTTGTACGAGCTGAACATCTTTTGCAAGCGTAGTGAAATGGGGTCGGCTTAAGTTACGGGAAAAGTGTCACGAAATGCTGTGTTGTGGCATCGACGGTACGGCCACGTCGGCTGTGATAGTCTCCGCGATCTGGTGCGATTTGATATGGTGAGAGGATTGACACTAACCGATTTCGACGCGCGTGTTGTGGTATGTGAGCCGTGTTTATCGGGGAAAATGGAGAAGCTTCCGTTTGCTTCAGTGGACGAAAGACGTTCGTCGCGGATTTTAGAGTTGATCCACAGTGAC